>CATQJL010000112.1:65452323-65534890 GCA_958299035.1 Cylicocyclus nassatus
AAGCAGTGGTATCAACGCAGAGTACTGCATGCAAATTCAAGATTATTGAAAACAAGATATTGGAGAATCGTATATCAAAAGATTTGCCTTGACCAACTGAATACAACGTTGTTTTCGGATTTTGAATATACTCATTCGGAAAAAAGTTATGGCCCTGCGTGATTTGCGTGATTCACATGAATTTCGCGGAATTCCGGAAATTTTGCATGTTCTGTGAGTGGTTTCGTACTATAAGAGATAGAGTGATAAAAACTCACACAGCGTTTTCTAAAGTACATTTCTTATTGTATATCAAAAATGATCCAATTTTGTGTTGTCAGTGATAAATGATAAAATGATGATATCAATGGCAACGACAGATAAGAATGGCTTAAATTCATGCGGTCGATCTCCACGTTCATCTTCCATATAGGTACAGAATTTCAGCCCAGGCTTCGGCGTGAAGCAAGTTGAAGCAAAAATGCCATTCTAGGTAAGAATTGGCAGCAATGGCATGTGCCGATGAAAAATCGATCGATTGCTGCAGCGAGGGATCTACCAATTGCACCGAGCAATAGAACTAGAAAAGCCTGTAGATCACTTATAATGAGAGAAAGAGCGATAGAAATTCACACAGCTTTTCCTACAGTACTTTCCTTACCATATGCAAAAAATGATCCAAAAATGTTTTGTTATCAGTGATAAATGATAAAATGCTTATATCAGCGATAAGGATAGATAAAAACTGCCCAATTTTTCGCGATAGTTTTCGATAACGAGAGCTTAGTACCAGAACCTCCTATACGCGATTTACACTGTGATAAATGTTCACAAAAGCCTTAACGTAGAAAACAACAAGGTATCATTGTATGTCTACCCCGTCACTATGAACTACGGACATACCGTATATCAAAAGATTCGTCTCATCAAGCTGAAACCAAATCTTCACTCAGATTACAAATAAAGCTATTTTAAATGAAGTTATGGCTAAATCCCGCCTATCCCGCAAATCCCGCGAAGTCGCGAATCCCGCGAATCCCGCGAATCCCGACAATCCCGCGAATCCCGACAATCCCGCGAATCCCGACAATCCCGCAGTTTTGGACAAATTCCACCGCTGCAACTGTAGTCGATTTGCGAGGGATTTACCTAAGAATTCAAGAAGATTTTTGCTTAGAGATGTAACGCACGGTTGTCATCATCCTTATGGCGACTACCAAGCCATTATAACTCCAGTAAGCGATTCAAACCCACGATTTATCTTTTGAAGAGTACTTTCGTCCTCTCGAAATTACCGATCTTACATAAAAAAGCTTTTGAAATGAGTAGTTGTTTACAATTCATTCCCGATGTTCGGCATCGCGTGGTAGGTTTCAAAAACATTATTTTACGAGTTCGAGGAAGGCACGTGGATAGTAGGACCAGTGCGAACCTCTGCGAAGCAGAGGTGACGCACTGGTACCGTATAACCACCATAACTCTATGAGAAGGTCCCAATATGCAGAGAAAGTATGAAATTCGTAATCAGCATGTCGAATAAGTTCTCTGGACCAAACTCCAGCCGAAATCATGATTTTGGCTTCCTACAGTACACGAACCCGGGGAGGCGTTCTGCGGAGAAAGTGTGATATATCTTTTCAGCGCGTAAGATAACTCTTATACACGAAATTTGAGCAAGCTCTATGACAAAAATTTTGGGGCCTGGATAGCCGAGTAACGCCAAACTGATATTGTGTTCGTAATCAGCATGCTCGATTACCCCTCTGTGCCAACTCCCAGCCCCGTAGCTCAAACTTCGCAAAAAAAATTGATAAAAGTAATGGACGATTTGAAAAACTAATATTGATCAGCATGCTCGATTACCCCCTGTGCAAACTCCCAGCCCCGTGGGTGAACTCAGCAAAAAAATCGATAAAAATCGATAAAATCGAGAAAAGTAGCCTATGACACCCGACCGGCCCCGAAGTGTATGTGTGCCAAGTTTGGTCCGGGTCGGTTCAGAAATAAAAATTTCTATTAGGAACATACGTACATACAGACATACAGACAGACATACATACAGACATACATACAGACATTCAGCTTTATATATAAGCATACATACAGCTTTCAAATGCATATATACACTTTGCAAAACCCAATGCAAAATTGTGAGAAAATCGAAAGAAAAAATGGGACTGGACTTATTACACAACCTTATAAAGTATTTGTCGTTGAGATTCGACCGAGGCGAAGAAGAAAAGAGTTTGAAAATGAAATTTCCAAAACTGCCCGGAAACCTTTTTCACAACCTAATAGGAAGGAAATGACTTTTCCACCAATGCCGACGCGTCTATATGAGGGCGACCATCGTCTGATGTCATCACTATCGATGACAAAATGCGTTATTTACCGTACTTGAGTTGATAAGTTTTGGCCAACAGCTTCCACATTGTCACAAAGGACATAAAATCGTTTGTCAATAACATGCACTCGTTTCGGCTATTCATGCACGTTTTCTTCTGCATTTGCTGTTCAACTCTGTGTTTACAAGAAAAGTTTTAGGACATTCCTTTGTTGTTGTCAAAACCTTCTTTTATGCTATTCTGAAAAAGGCAAAAAGAAAGAAAGATGCGAAGTCCTACCGCATTTACGGCTAACACAATGTTAAACTCAAGTAGTAAGGACCTCCAAACATAAGCACTAATCAGGCTCACGATTACACTGTTAAGAGAAGCTTTAAAGGATGTAAATTTATGCCAGGAGTATGCATGAAGAGCGAAGAAAAATTCGGATACAAATACTTTATACTTATGTGACTTGGCCAATTGAAAGCCATTAATGAGTCAAAATTACTGAGATCCAAGAACGGCTGCCCTAACATCCGCGTCGACATTGAGAGGTCGACTCATTTCACACGCTTAAAACCTTTCGGCGGTACTTTTGGGGTGGAACGAGGCTAGTCAGGATGAAGGAGGCTGGTGTGTTAGACGTTAGAACAAATTTCTGATAATCCGGGCGCCTGAAGAAGAGGGTTGGGCAAAACGTTAGGCCGTTACTACCAAAAAAGACTCGCTACTAAATTTAAAGCCCTACTAGCCTTGCTTAGCCTACTCACCTGCACGATACATATAGGCCGTCCGCGCAGGGCGCGGAGAGTGCGCAAGGTGTGTATTGCGCGTCACTCCTCTTTCCCCGTGCACTCTCGCCGCCTGTTTTTCTCTGCGCTCAACTATTCTTTGGACGCAACAGCGTTGCTCTCCGCGCGCAGCGCGGACAACGTATACCTGAGACAACCAAATGTGCTAAGCTAAAAATCGAAACTTGTAAGAAACGAGTTGAAATAAGGTACATGTGTTAGGAACATGGAACATGAGTATCGATTGTTAGGTAGTACTCTGAAATATTTACAGACTTTGTGCTCTTCAACCCCACAAAAATCGCTAAAATACCCTACTTTCCGGAGTATAAGACGCATTTTTGTGCACCGCGCGCGAGCAGTTTCGCGACGACGCGGGCGATGTGCGGCGCTGCAAAGGCAGCGATATCAACTTTTCGTAAGTTTTAAGCATTCTTTCTCTGTTGAATTTCTTGTGGCCATATGTTGTTTGAAAAATCAGGCTGCTCTATCTTTACTTCATCATATGTCGCTAAACAAAAATTTTACACTGAAACACTACTGTTATCATTTGAAACTCGTCCAAGATTTGTCACTGAGTTTGTTTAAGTCTACATCTAGTCAAATTTTAGTTAAACTTTTCCAAAACTTGAAAGCACTGACATCCTGACTTTGAAGCGCCCATTCAGCAATCTCCAGGAGTATAGATAAGGGACCATTAAAGTTCAGCTCAGACCCAAACCCAAATCTCGATCGCAACTTCCGCGTTAACGTTCGCGCGGCAGGTGCGCCTTATATTAAGTTGTTACATAAGTTTTGTTACACTTTAACTTCTTACGACGATAAGTCATGCACCTCATATTCTTTACAGGGCTGCAGGGTACCATTCGATATAGCAAAGCAAGCTTTACAAGATAGTTTGCAAAAGTTCGCACCAACTTCGACCTATTGTAAGTTTGCATCCAAAATTTGAGCCGTACTGAAGGCTCAAAAATTAGTAAAAATTCATATCTTAGTTTAAGAAAATCTTTCGAATTTCCAACTTGCTTATAAAAATTGCACACTATATCAAACACTCATATTTGCTGTTGCTTTATTTTTTCCTTATTCAGAAATTGAGAAAACGATGATCTTCTTGTTCTTACAAAAAAAAAGAGCTATGCTGTTTCTATTCATGTAGCTGTATATTACAAGCTAGAAGTATAACCGTAAATTTTCAGCTTTCCAGAAGCCCTAATTCTCGAAAAATACCGAATTTAGCTTTTTTCACCCGGGTGTTCAACGCCAAATTAGTACTTCTCGGAAACTAAAAATTCTGGAAAGCTAAGAATTTTCGTTTATACTGGGCTTGTAGTATACAGCTGCATAAATAGAAACAGCATACCTTCGTTTTTGTAAAAACAAGAAAATTTTCGTTTTCTCGATTTCTAAATAAGGAAAAAATACAGCAACGGTACATGTGAGTGTCTGATATAGTGTACAACCTCTGTGAGCAAGCTGGAGATTTGTAGGATTTTTTTGAACGAAGATATGAATTTGCAATTGTTTAAGCCATCTGTACGATTAAGATTTTAGATGCAAACTCACAGTGGGTCGAAGTTGGTGCCAACTTTTGCACACCATCTTGTAGAGCTTGCTTTGCTCTATCGTATGGTACCCTGCAGCCCTGTAAAGAATATGAGGTGCATGACTTATCGTCGTAAGAATCAAAGCGTAACAAGACTTATGTAACAACCTAATACATGGGTGAGCCTTATACTCCGGAAAATAGGGTAGTTTTGTTTGGCATCCCACTATTTTCACTTCGTATAGCTGCTTTGCGTTTAGAATACATGTGGTCCTTCCTTCTCTCAATCTTGCAGACAAATAATCTATCATTTAGGGGATTGCAATTTCAAGGTATCTAAGCCTCGAGCTATAAAGAAAGTTATTTTGATGAATAAACAGTAATTCAAAGATAGGAATTTCAAAAAGAGTGATAAGGAATTCCAATAAGCAGGCTTTTTCAGATATAGTTGAGACAGGATTATAATTTTGATGGCAATCAAAAAGGCTTATATACAGCCGTGTTTAATGGTCCGATGGTCGGACTGGATAGGGTTGCGGGAAAGAAGGCAAAAATAGCCACATTCTGTTAATCTTGAGCAATCCGTCTTTATCAGGCCGATCGGTCAAGGAGATCCCGTGTCCGTCACAGACTGCACATATAAGAATTAAACGTAGAGATTGCTGAATATTTTCCACTTTTTTCAACAGGTTTTGGATCGATAAAACATGGTGCATCACGTGGAAATTGATGATCTTCCCGCAAAAAGTTTTGTCTTAAGGGCCGGGCATACTTCACGCGACTTCAGTCGCGGCGCGATTTGGCGATTCGTCAGAAGTCTACAGATACAACACTAGCAAACTGCGCATGCTTGGTGTGTATAGCTTACGTGGATTGATAAAATGCCCTATTTTCTGTACATTTAGAATGTGCTTACAGTGAGTTATGCACAGTTTGGAATATTGCCAAATCGCGTCGCGACTGAAATTGCGTGAAGTATGCCTGGTCCTTTAGCTCGAGTGGCCGCTGTAAAGGGACATGTGCGTGTTTTTGTACTTCGAAGATCATACCCTCGATAATCGTTCGGGATATATGAACAATGACAAATCGAACACGGTTGCAAGATTGTGTGGCAAAGGGAAAAACGCATGCGAGGTCGCAATTTTTCTTTGCTTTAGTCTCCAAACAGTGACTCTATCAATGATGAGCATCATGGATAGGCGGGCAGGGAGGTATTTGAGTAGTTTCTATAACTTTTTGAAGGGTTTTTCAAAATGTAGGTTGAAATTATGTACAATGTCGGGCAAGAAGTGTGGCACACGACCGCCGTAGACGACATTAATAACAGCTGAGCTTCTGATTTTATTAGAAATTAATTTTAATTTTCTAACTTTATTAGAAAGAAGAAGTCTTTCTTTTTCTAAAAGATACCTCGATGAGCTGCAGCTATGCATTCATCGCAGAGATAAAAATACAAAAAGAAGACCACTTGAGATCAGATTACTTTGAGTTAGGGCGCCAAAAGTTTGGAACACCGAAGAAAAATCTGAAATTGCCAGCATATGAGTTCTATGACCTACCCTTTGCATCTGAGAAAAAATTGTGCTGTTTGGACGTCTCAGTGAAAAGTTATAATTTTCGAGAAAAAGCGGCAAATTAGTCAAATTTGGCGTTTTCTATTGTAAACTCGAGAATTACAACTTTTCACAGAGACCTCCGAACAGCACAGTTTTTTCTCAGATGCAAAGTGTAGGTCATAAAACTTATTTACTGACTACTTCAGATTTCTCTGCGGCGAGACTTTTGGTGGCCTAACTTAAAATGGTCAAAGCTCAAGTGCTCTTCTTTTTCCATTTTTATCTCTGCGATGAATTCATATTTGCAGATCGTCGAGGTATTACAAAGAGGAAGACTTCTTCTTTCTAATAAAATTAGAAAGAAGCAGATCCGTTGTTACAGCAGGAAGTTACAAATTTTCAAATACGAAACGACAGAACTTTCGGGACAACCTAATATATCGCGAAGGAGGGCGGCCACAGTATATACAAGGTTTCCCGAAAAATGTGCCCACTGTTTGATCGTTAATAACTCTCGTGTCATGAGGCCTTTCAAGAAGCTTGAGGCACCATTTAATCATCAAACTCTTCATGACTGTAGAATTGCAGTAGGACATCCGGGAAGGAATTTAGAAAATTGAAAGCGATTTTTTTTGCCTCAAAAAGAGAACAGAGCCAGAAACTCTTGCACTGGACTAATCGAAGTCCTCTTTCTAAATATGGAATTTGCACTTTACTGTAATGCTCCTTTCATAAGTTATTTTAGGTCCGGAAACAAGTGTTTTCCTGTGTTTGTCTGAAGCGTGGTTACACCATTGAAACAGCTCAAAAGTGGTGAAAACATGTGTAGTGAAATCAAACCTTGCTACAGAAATTTCCACGTTTTTTGGAATTTTTCCCATCAAAATGCCTATTTCAAAATGTCGCTCTATGCTGAAAGTTTATACCGTAATCCTACAGTAATGAAGAGTGATTAACGTTTCGCTCCGCACCGTAATCCAAGTTGGACCTCGTACAAAATGGTGGCTCTTCTCGAAAGACATCATGACCCGAGAGAGTTATAACGATCAAACAGTGTTCACATTTTTTGGGGCACCCTGTATATTTCAATAGCTCAGATCTCGTAGTTTTTAAGCGAGAGATCTGAGTATATTAGTCTTCTCTAGTTTGAGTATGAGTTGCTGAGCGCAACCACTAAAGCGAAATTGGGACAAACTAGAAAGTCATCTTATATATAAAGCTGAATGTCTGTTTGTATGTATGTCTGTATGTCTGTCTGTCTGTCTGTCTGTCTGTCTGTCTGTATGTGTGTACGTATGTTCCGAATAGAAAATTCCATTTCTGAACCGATCCGGACCAAACTTGGCACACATACGCTACGGGCCCCGGCGGGTGTCATAGGCTACTTTTCGTCATCGATCGATATCGATTTTATCGATTTTTATCGATTTTTTTGCTGAGTTCACCCGGGGCTGGGAGTTGGCACAGGGGGGTAATCGAGCATGGGGATTCCGAATACAATATTGGTTTTCAGGATTATCGATTACTTTTATCGATTTTATCGATTTTTTTGCAAAGTTTGAGCTACGGGGCTGGGAGTTGGCACAGGGGGGTAATCGAGCATGGGGATTCCGAATACAATATTGGTTTTCAGGATTATCGATTACTTTTATCGATTTTATCGATTTTTTTGCAAAGTTTGAGCTACGGGGCTGGGAGTTGGCACAGGGGGGTAATCGAGCATGGGGATTCCGAATACAATATTGGTTTTCAGGATTATCGATTACTTTTATCGATTTTATCGATTTTTTTGCAAAGTTTGAGCTAGGGGGCTGGGAGTTGGCACAGGGGGGTAATCGAGCATGCTGATCATCCCCAAGGGGGTGATCAGCATGCTCGATTACACCCCTGTGCCAAATTCCATCCCCCTAGCTCAAATTTTGCAAAATCGATAAAATCGATAGAAGTAATGGATAATTCCAAAAACTAATATTGTATTCGTAATCTGCATGCTCGATTACCCCCCTGTGCAAACTCCCAGCCCCGCAGGTCAAACTTTACAAAAAAAAGCGATAAAATCGATAAAAGTAATGGACGATCCTGAAAACTAATATTGTGTTCGTAATCAGCATGCTCGATTACCCCCCTGTGCAAAATCCCAGCCTCGCATGTCAAAATTTACAAAAAATTGATAAAATCAATGAAAGTAATCGATAATTCTGAAAACTAATATTGTATTCGGAATCCCCATGCTCACTTCCCCCCCCCCCCTGTGCCAACTCCTAGCCCTGTAGGTGAATTCTGCAAAAAAATCGATAAAAATCGGTAAAATCGACATCGATCGATAACGAAAAGTGGACTGTGACACCCGCCGGGGCCCGAAGTCTATGTGTGCCAAGTTTGGTCCGGATACGGCGGAGCCGGGTAAGCCAGCTAGTAATCATTAAATTCGAAAGGCTCCCAATTCCTTAATATGCTGTTATTTAAGTGGGAGTTCTCATGTGGGCAAAGAAGGAGTAGTGCTTTGTATATGTAAGAGGATTTATCTAACTCATCTTGAAAACGAAGTTAACAAAGTTAAAAAATAATCGTTTCACTTGTGTGGCCCAATATTTGAAATTCCCAGGATTTGCTCGAACTCGGTTCATAGAAGTTATTTGAAATGCTTATTACGTAATTACTCATTATAATTGATAAGGTTTCGCTATGTTTACTGTTCTACACGATGATAGGTCAAATACCTCAGTGTGCACCCATTCTGCATAAAGGGTCTGGCGTTGCTGACGGATATCGTGTTACTGCCGTCACTATCACCTCACCAAGACCCCTCTTTCTTCTGTGACCCCTCACTGCGATCCCCAGGTGTGGCGTACCACAGCCCACGCTTGACCCTGGTTATATAAGAGGGTGCAGAAATTAAGTGAAGAGAGAGATGTATGATATTTCAAGCCACATCAGTTGGCTCCGCAAATGGACTCGAAAGCCATCTAACTCCAAAAATAGTTTGCCGCGCCTTCAGTTCACGTGACTTTATTTTGAATAATTTTTCAGAATAATTTTGGTGTCATACAATCCTCTCTTCACTGCTAACAAGCCTTTTGTTACCTCGGGCCGCGTGAATTCTCTTGCTTGCAAGAAGAGCGTATTGGAGCGCGTAATTGTTGATTCGGTAGAGAATGGGATCGGTAAGGCAGTGAAGCATTTGTCTCCAGAAAAGGCGGATGTGGAACTGAAAGAGAGGTGGGAGTTGCGGAAGCATTCTACACAGTAGAGCCCATCGAAGACAAATCGGGTAGCGATTACTTTCAAAAAAATCCATGCTTGAATTTTGTTTTGCTTTTTTTTCAAAAAATAACTTCTGGTTCTCAACTTCTGGATCTCTTCTTCAAGCCAAATTTCTTCACATAAAAATCTATTTATGACATTCCAACAAAGCTACTCGGATAAAATATATGCACTTTGCCATCCTCTATGCATCGGACGTGTGCTGATGAGTTTCTTTGGTGAAAATGGTTCTTGACAGTGCGTGCACATGACCACACCTGCCCCTCACCACTGACTTGTGCCGTTTTACAGGCTTTTAGCTCAGCCGGCAGTCGCTCCTCGAACCTGCAAGTAGGCTCGTTTGAAAGAGCGTGACTTCCCCAACCAAACAAGTTGAGTTTGAGAGATTCCGGCGAATTTACGGATGGGATGAAAAAGCGCAGCTTCAAATAGTAGGCTAAAGATTTGTCAGTTAAAGTCGAGCAAAGCTGCTTTCGCCACCAGTTCAATCCTGGAAGTTAAAAACTGTAAACTTTCTTGTAACAGATGTATTTCGAAGCTCTAAGGCTATTCTGGTGTTGATAAGAGCCTTCACTCCAACCACGCCTAAGGCTGCGCTTCTTCACCCCATCCGTAGAATCTCCGGGATTTCCCAAACTCAACCGCTTTGCATACCGTCCATACCGGTGTCGAGGAATTCAGGCTCGTTCGAAAATGAGCCGACATACAAGCTCCTGGGGCGACTGCCGGCTGAGTTACAAGCCCACAAAGCGGTGCAAGTTAGTGGTGAAAAAAGGATGGGTCATGTGCACGCACTGCAAGAACCATTTTCAGCAAAGAAACCCATCAGCACACGTCCGATGCATAGAGGATGGCAAATAGCATGCATTTTATCCGGATAGCTTTCTTGGAATGTCATTTTAGATTTTCATGTGAAGAAATTTGGTTTGAAGAAGGGAATTAGAAGTTATTTTTTGAAAAAAAAGCAAAATTAAATTCAAGCTCGGGTTTTTTTTTGGAAGTAACCCCCATCTACCCTAATCTCACGCGCATAAAGCGCACTTTCTCGAATTTTCAAGCGGGCCGCTCAGCCGCTTCGCTGTATTCCGGAAAGAAATCCTTACATCGCAGGATTTTCTCAAGCAATATACAGCACGTTATGGGGTCCTTTGGTTGTAAAATCCTTTGGCTTGTCTGGGCTGGTCGATTTTGGGAAAAATCTCCCGCGCTTTATACGCGTGCAATTAGGGTAATTATCGTCCTTGATGATCTCTACTATATATTGTGTTTATCTACCCGAAAAACTTTTGTTTTAAGTCCTAAAAGAAAATTTTCGCGTTCGAAAATTATTGTCCGCGACATTGTGACGCGGCCGTTTTCGTACTTTTTTTTGAGAAAGATTTTCAAAATTTTTGTATCACATGTTTTCCAGGAAGCGCGATGTGTGGGGTGTAGCTCTTGATGATCCCTATCACCGCATGCAATCCAATCATTTTTTCAACTTTGTTTTATATCTGAAAATGAGCGATGAAAAAAAAGGGAGTTGTCCGCAACTTTTTGGCGACCATTCATGCGTCTGAGATAAGTTTTGTTTGTCATGAAAAGGTTGAAAAATTTGCTGGGTATATGGACGGGAAGTTGGCCAAATCTTCGAAGTTTTTCACTCGTTTAATTTTACATTAAAAACTGAATAGATTGCTTGTGATCAAAAGGTTCTGAGAAGTTGTTTACCATCGCTGGGACTCCGATCTCAAACGGAACAATATTTCATTCAGTTGAAGGCTGATACATGTATTTTTTTCCCGAGCTTCTCCTCGCAATCCTCAAAAACCCATTTGCTTTTTCTTCCAAGACTAAGTTCAGCCTGCACCGTAAGCCAGCTGTGCGACGCCCTGTGCCTAGCTCTATCAAATTGTGACTTTTGCGCGCTAATGCAATAGCAGAAGAAACTATTTGCATCTTGTACTTGTAAAATTAGGGTACTTTTATCTTTAATACTGATATTAAACGTTAATAATTAGTACTGACTGATACTGACTTACAATTCAATTTATTTTTGGCACTTGACTGAACCTATAATAAAAGAAGAAATTAAAATTACACTCGTATCATCGATGTGCTGCAAATTGAATTTGTACCCTTTTGTACGCCAAAATAGCATATAGAGAAATAGAGATAAAACGATCAAAGCAGGTTGACGTCGAACTTTTTACCTTAACGGAATTAATAAGCTGAAATGTTGTTAATCGAAACTATACCGAACAGCGTGATGAGATTATGTGCAAATTGAGGGCTTTCAGCGGATGTTTTCTTGAAACAATCCTACATGATAAACTAATCCTTTGGAAAAAAATTACGTCACGCAGATGGACAGAATTGTCGAGTTATTTCAGAGAGAGTTTATAACAACGCAAATTTCTTCATGATGCGAAAACAATAGCGTACCTTGTTTGGACAGCAAAGTCGCAATATTTTTCAAAACATCTTCGTCGGTAAATGATTTGTAAGGGCAAACCAAATCACTTGCAAAGTGTGGCAAACATGCATCCAGCAGTATTGCGTTGTAAGAAGCTCCTAAGTAATCTCATTAATCGCCATGCTTATACAGAGACAACCAAACCTTTCTTAGCCCTATCAGCTAGAAAAGTAATTCCATCAGTCAGGATGACTCGTTGGTGATCATCTTCTAAAAGGCCAAACCACTTTCTAGCTGCGTTCAGCACTTGTCCGCTGATCTCCACAACGGTTATATTCATCTGTCAATCAATCATTTGCACTACAGCTTCTTTGCAGTAAGTGAACCAACCCGAGGAAATATTTGATGCAGGAAGCTAGTAACTGTTCCACCTCCTAAACCAATTGATAAAATTTTGGCATCACAATCTTCGGACAGATTGAAGCGATCGCTAACAAATAATGACTCTGAAGAAGAAATGCCACTTTCAAGTAACAGAAAACATCCGCTACCAATCATCGTGTAGAAGTAATCAAATTGTATAAACGCGGTCCTATCTATTCTCCACCGTGATGTATCGAAATTCTCCTCCGTTAATGCTGAAAATCGTAAACATCAAAAAAACCGCTATGTATGTGTGACATAGCTAGTGCCTACTTGGATGACGTTATAGTAAACACTCTTTGTACACATTAAAAACATGTATATATTGCTATAAATTCAATCAATAACGCCAAACAGCTGATCATTTTCGATTCAGCGGCGATGAGTGAGTTTTTTGCAACTGATCATGCTTTTCTTTTCAGACTTCAATAGGAGTTGCTATAGGTGAGTAGTGAGTGTTCATTTATACTTACTTGTAATCACTTTTGTCATATCTGACGCATAGCCGGTGCTGATTTTGCACTGTAGCTGTATATTGCGTGCTGTTACTTCGTTTTTTTACTTATATGGCGTGCTATTACTTTTTACTTATTAGTCGCTTTCGATGGATTTGCTTTTACTATTTCATCGAATTACTTCACTATGCTTACCCGAACCTCAACATTGAAACTCGCCTTCGAATCTTCACAATAAAACTTGAACAAAACAACATAGGCATGAAGCGCACGTAAGCAGTGAAGTAATCCGATGAAACAGTAGAAGCAAACTTCAAAAAAAACGACTAGTAAGTAAGCAATAAAAGTAATAGCATGCAATATACAGTTACAGTGCAAAATTAGTGCCGGCAATGCGTCAAAACTGACAAAATATTATAAAATACTAGCTGGCTTACCCGGCTCCGCCGTATGTTCCGAATAGAAAATTCCATTTCTCAACCGATCCGAACCAAACTTGGCACACATACACTTTGGGCACCGGCGCGTGTCATAGGCTACTTTTCGTCATCGATGATGCCGATTTTATCGATTTTTTGCAAAATTTGAGCTAGGGGGCTGGGATTTGGCACAGGGGGGTAATCGAGCATGCTGATTACGAATACAATATTAGTTTTCAAAATCGTGCATTGCTTTTATCGATTTTATCGATTTTTTTGCAAAGTTTGAGATACGGGGCTGGGATTTGGCACAGGGGGTCCCCCTGTGCCAACTCCTAGCCCCGTAGCTCAAATTTTGCAAAAAATCGATAAAATCGATATCGATCGATGACGAAAAGTAGCCTATGACACCCGCCGGGGCCCGTAGTGTATGTGTGCCAAGTTTGGTCCGGATCGGTTCAGAAATGGAATTTTCTATTCGGAACATACGTACAGACAGACATACAGACAGACATACAGACAGGCAGACAGACAGACAGACAGACAAACAGACATTCAGCTTTATATATAAGAAGTGCAGTTCAACTCACCTTTAGCAACTCCTATTGAAGTCTGAAAAGAAAAGCATGATCAGTTGCAAAAAACTCACCTATCGCTGCTGAGTCGAAAATAATCAGCTGTTTGGCCTATTCTGCGCCACGGCTAATACCGTACAAAATACGCACATCTGCGGACTTTGCAGACGACACGCCCCATCTATCACGGGGAGACGACGATACACTCTCTCAACAAGTTAGCCATTGACATGCAAAAACACAGCCTTGCTGGCGCGTCATAAAAATCCAAGTTCTTTCTTCATTTAGCTGTGATTGAATGTCTCGGTTACAGCGTACACATAACAATATGTAAGAAATTGGGGTATAAACGGACATAGACTAGGAGGGACATAGCGCAGGGTATTGTGGAAAGTTATGTGACTGAAAATTTTGGCAAGCTTTTTCCAAATCTCCTACCTTCAAAAATGATAAAATGGCTCGTTTGCAACACACAGATAACGATCTAGCACGAAATTTGGTGTGTATACGCGCGGGAATGCCCACCTAAGGTAGGCAAAACTTCCATTTCACATATGTTTTGCAAAATTTTTACATAAATCTGTTCTATACCTAAAGTTCAGTATGTAGTAACATTGTTATTTCAAAACCCCTCCTCTCTTCCTTGCTGAGATCCGAAAAGCAATGATGCCGGTTTTTTTTTAGGAAGAAAGCACGCTTCAATCGAACAATCTATGCAGCTGGCGGGATCAAGTGTGAAATCGTAAATTTTGATAGTGGCAAAAGCGAAGCCGTTTTACTGACGTCCATTTGCCACCTTCGTGCTGGGCCTTGGCTTAAACACTTGAAAGTAGGATACCATATCAGTAGCGGTTGACTCACTTTTTTGCGTTACCATTCAGTCATTATCTTTTGTGACTTTCGTTTGAGCTTTCTATGATCTATTTTTCAATTGCTCTTACCTATGCTGCTCAATATTATCATACTTCAGTGGCCGTATTCAACAGCGAACGCAGCGGGTTCCAGAACCCATTGGGTGGCTCAACCCACAAAACCGGTGTTCACGAAACTAGTGGGGGTTCCGGCCCAGTGGTTAAGGCTGCGTTCATACTGATCCCAAAGTTCGAAAACAGTTCCAGCACAGCGCTCAGTTCGAGTGTTGTGCTGGGACTGTTCTCAAACTTTCAGATCAGTATGAACGCAGCCTAAAGGCACCGTCCACCCAAAATTTCGACCTCCATGTTTTTGCCGTTCCAGGACCTTTTCATACCCCTCATCTCAAATATCAAGCCGGAAATTTGCGAAAACCACGAAAACTCCCGTTTTCAGAACCCGCAGAGCGACTTCTTCGGATCGGTAATTGGTTACGCGCGCACGGATGGGCGGGCCGAACGTCACGCCCACTCAAAAGGGACGAGCCGAAGTGGCGAATCTGTCATCCGAGCGATTCTCAAAGCAATTTTCTCGCTTCGAGAGCAACTTTAGGCAGCCCAGTTTGGGCAAATCATACAGTTGGGGGCCCGGCAGCTGCTAGATATCATAATCTCACCAACCCCAAATTGGATGGACGGTGCCTTTAATCCCACCCAGTGGGTTCTGGAACCCACAAAAAGCCACCTAACCGGTATACACGAACGAACCCAGTGAGTTTGCGAACCCAAAAGTCAATCATACTGGAATTCACGAAGCAAGTTAGCCAGATCCCGTGGGTTCGAGCAATGGGTTGGCAAACCCAAGCGTGGTATAATTTCGCGAATGGGTTACATGTGAACCCAGTCCCTTTGCTGATTATTAAAAGACTTGTGAGCGGCGATATTAACACTAAGCAGCACTCAAAACAGAATTATACTTATTTAGACTTTAAAACCTTTTGTAAATGAGAATGATTTTTCTACTAAAAGAGCTTGACCTTAGTGCCAAATTCTCTCGGAAGGGGAGAGCAAATTTTTTTTCATCGAATAAATTTTGTAGACCTTAATTTGTATACTATTCGGAGTTCCATGTATGTCTAAAATTCATGATGGTTACGAATTAGTGCAAATCATAATTACAATAATAAATTACGTTTGACTATTTATTGATGTTTTCTTTGCATTTCGAGTCAGAAAAAGTCTCACATAAAGGGAAGAGTGCGCTTTCGGAAGCATACTGAGATTGCTGTGAGGACAAAACACTTTCATAACCTGTTTGGAGTTCCGAAAAGGTTTTTTGCAGATAAGCACAAGAATAATATAATACAACATTTTCGCAAAGAGAGCAAGCTGAACTGGTTTCAGTTACAACTTAGCAGTCTCAAAGAAGTCACGGACATCTATGAAAAATTCGTTGCATCAATTCGTAAAAAGCTTAAAGGCAGCATCCAAGCAGATTTAAACATTGGTGCTATCTCGCGCAAATCCGACTCTTGAAGACCTCCTGTGAAAAAAGAAAATCGGCGCAGAAAACGCTGACCTCCGCTGACCTCGAGGACCACGCCTGCTCCTTCGCACGGCACGCCCCTTGAAAAAACTCTCATCTCTGTTTTCACGTGGTAAACACAATGAAAGGCATTGTGTCTACCTGTTCATGCTTGTTTTCGACAAGGATGGCATTAGAACTCAATAGCACTCGTCCACGCTTCTCAAAAAATTGTCTCGATAATGGGTCTTTGAGGAATTTACGCATTTTGATTGCCATATTTAGGATCAGCGCCATGAAAACGCCTGGATAAGGCGGAAAAATAGAAGTCGAGATTCTGCCTGGACGCTGCCTCTAGACGCCTCTCCATGTTTGCTAGTGCTATCTCAGAATTTTTCGGATATCACTGCGACTGAGAAACAAACTCTTTGTGTCTAATTTTTGGGATGTTCGTAAGCTCCTCAAATCAAAAATATAGGTTAAAAAAGTAATTTCGTTAGAACCCGTTTGAGTTCCCAACAAAATGAAACTTGACAGACAGGAGAAGGGAATTGAGTTGGTGGTAGTCACAAGCTTGTAGCATCAAAAAACCAGAAGTCTGTACTTGATAATCACTTGCACATTTCAAGCTAAGCAAAACGTACCGGGTTCCCTACCAAGTCGGGCGTTCCCGTATGAGAAATTCAAAAATGGGTAATTTATATAGTTTGGTTACGGCTCTCCTACTTGCAACTACCAAATTCCTCAACTTCACCCTCTACAAAGGGCCCGGCAGAGTCCGTTTCTGGGCTTTTTGAAAACGAAATCCCCCCCCCTGACTTCGGAAGTTTTACGAAGTCCCCTTTGACCTGCCGACTTAGAGAAGATGAAAACAACAAAAAAATTACCATTCTGAAAGAATAAATGTGAAATAAGAGTAAAAATCCAAAGTGGAGCTGAATACTACGCATGCACAGGAGTTTGGCGTTGGAGCGCGATATCTAACAAAGCCATTCATGAAGAAATTGAGGCAAAAAACAAAGGAAAGGCAATGATATGAAAGTGTCTTCATACACAGGGACAGAATTTTGATCGGGGAATCCGTCCATGCTAAGGAAATCCGAACTCATATAAAGTGACAGAAAATATGCTCCAGACGATCTCAGATCGTCTGGTGGCCGTCTGGAGACAAACAAATTTTGAAAAAGGTATTTCTTCATATAAGTTTTTGAATTTTTTCACATAACTCTTTTGCAAATAATTTTCTATGTATACGGTCTAGTTTTGGTATCATATGATTCTGCGTGCGCTGTAAACAAGCAAGTTGTTTATTTTAGCATTGCTTTTGAATAGCGCGTACTTTTCGCCATACATGATAGAGCATGTCAATTGTGTGATAACCTGTTCGAAAAGCTTGCGTTCGATCAAATGGCGCTTATCCTTGGTGGTCGGCCCCGACTTCGCAAAAACGATAGCCGCTTTGCTTTTTGCTCCAAACGAAGACCAGGTTTCCAGACGATCTGTGCCGGGCCCTGCCCCTACCCCAACCAAGTTTAGACACTCTTACACTCATTTGCGATACTGTGAAATTCGAACATTTTCATCATTACTTGATGTGGCAAAGTTTGCCCGAGATGCTGCCTTACAAAACATTGTTGCACAAAAGATGACTGATGCCATTCATCCGAACATAAGAGTTCCCGAAAGCGTGTTAAGCGCTTTTAGTTTGGCGCGATTTTTGTGTGTCAGAAATATGTAAAATAGTACACTGACTGGAGAGGCACATTGGTGACGTCATGGGTTGGCGAACCCAGCGAGGCAATTGTGAATACCAGTCTTACCCAGTGGGTTCCGGAACCCACAGGTCTTGATGAATACGGCCACAGGTCTTTCAGTGGTGTTTTATATCAGGTTGACGCAAAAATAGTGCCCGTTTTTTTCGCTAAAAGTTATGACTTTGTTTAGTCCTCATATTTTTGAATATAGTCAAGAGCATTAGGAGCAGCAAACCCTTTGTATTTAGAGCGCACCTTCTCATACTGACAGAGCAAGCGGGAAGAAAACCATGCGTCAAAAAACTGGAAGGTTTTCTTTTGAAAACCTCGTTTTTCAAACCTTACAACTCCTTTCAAGTTTTGTTCCTATAGCTGATAATCAGCTGATTTTGTAGCCACAAGCCAGTAGTATATGTATATACAGAAAACACCCCAACGAAAGAGTTCTACGAAAAGAAAAGATAAATTTGCGAAATTGCTCATCTTTTTGAGCCTGTTTGTGGTAGGATTGAAAGTCCCAAATTATGAAAATTTGGAATTCTTCATGCACTCCATAGCTGAGTTGCGCTGCGAAATATTAATTCGGCACGGAAGTTCTGCCGCACCATTTTCAAAAATTCATAACTTCTGATTTTTCCAACCGATTTGACTGCCTTTATTTTTATATGAAAGAGTAGTTCATGCTCTTTATAACGACATCTTAGCTGCTTACTAGTGATCATCTGTTGCATAGATAGGAGCGGTAAAGGAAAATTAGTCAAAATTTGTTTCTGTGTAGGGTCAAAAAAAATGGAGGCAACAAAAATCGGAGCAATCGGTACTGTACACTCTTTCACCAGCTCTTTCTAACAGTGCAAAGTTTGTGTCGATTGAGTGTCTTTATGAAAATTTACGATTTTCGAGCAAGCAATACAAAAGGGCGAATTCGATTTATTTTGGCATTTTTCAGGGGAAACATAACTTTTCATAGAGACGCTCAATCGGCGCAAACTTTGCACTGTTAGAAAGAGCTGGTGAAAGAATCTACAACACCGACTGCTTCGATTTTTGTTGCAAGTTTCCGATTCTTTATGACCTTACACAAAAAATTCAAATTTTGACCGATTTTTTCCTATCTCTCCTATCTATGCAAAAGATGATCAGTAATTAGCAGCTAAGATGTCCTTATAAAGAGCATGACTTACTCTTTCATAGAAAAATAAAAGAAGCAGTCACAGTTGGAAAAACCAGAAGTTATGAATTTTTGAAAGTGGTGCGACAGAAATTTCGTGCCAACCTAACATGTAGGCAAGATGTCCTATGAAGCTTACAGAAATGAGCGAAGCGTTGGCGATTGCCTTAATCAGGGGAAATTTTGACCCGTAGAGCCAGCAGCAAATATGTATCTTGGGGGCGTCGATTTCTCCATCCAGATATCCTAGAAAAATCTACCTAGACATGCAATGGGTAAATAATACTCATCCCTTTCAGATGTTATGTTTTCAAAAGCATTCGCTCATTTACGCCTGAATTGTGGCCAAGCAAGTTAAAGCAAGGAAGTTTCGATCTTGAGTGCAGCTGTGCGAGATGCTGGTGAAATCACAGATGAGATATAACCTTAATTTTACCACTAGAAAGTACATGAAGAAAGCCTTCCAAAGGGTTGTTTCAGACTGCCGCACTGACCGCAGCAAAGTGCAGCAAACTGCAGTTGACCGCACTAGCCGCAACGGCCGCAGAGATCACTGCATCCTTTCGTAAAGGTGGAGAGTATAAATAGTTGTAGCTCAAACAGTCAACACCAATATATTAAATCACTAGATGGCTTACCCGGCTCCGCCCGGCCCTGTCAATAATATATTTGTAATCAGCATGCTCGATTACCCCCCTGTGCCAACTCCCAGCCCTGTAGCTCAAATTTTGCAAAAAATCGATAAAATCGATATCGATCGATGACGAAAAGTAGCCTATGACACCCGCCGGGGTCCGAAGTGTATGTGTGCCAAGTTTGGTCCGGATCGGTTCAGGAATGGAATTTTCTATTCGGAACATACGTACAGACAGATATACAGACATTCAGCTTTATATATAAGATAACAGGTATAAACAATGATAGGAGGCATTAGAACAAATATGAGCACACCATAAATAATGAAAGGACAAAGGATTAGGCGTCTTCAACACCCTCTGTGGGCATGCGCCGAACGCACATTACTTCAAAGTCGAAGAGGCGAGCGTATGCGTGCGAGCCTATTACAGTGACTTGCGGGGGCCAGCCGATTACCAAGTCAGTGCTTTTATCCTCCCAGATTACTCTAGTACCAATTCACCGGCCCCGGAGGATAAAAGTTGGGCATACTTCGCGCGATTTCAGTCGCAACGCGACTTGGGAATTCGCCAGAAGTCTTCAGATTTAAAACCAGCAAACCGCATACGCATAGTGCGTATAACTTAAGATTGATGAAATGCTTTATCTTCTGTGCATTTAGAATGTGCTTACGATGAGTTATGGACAGCTAAAATCTTGCCAAATCGCGTCGCGACTGAAATTGCGTGAAGTATGCCCGGCCCTATAGAGGGCTTGGTTGGTCCAGGGGCGGGGATCGAACCTGTGTCCGATCTGGTCAAAGCGGCGCCTCATACCACTACGCCACTCGTCCCACGAGCACACCAAAGAAAGACAACTGCCAAAATTTGATTGAGAAAAGTCAAGACCTATAAACTTCCTGGGCGTATATCGCGGTATTTTGACTTAGTCGCAATTGTTTGCTCTTTTATGAAAGAAAGTAGCAATTTGAACGGCCGTTGCGGTCAATGCGGTCAGCTGCAGTCGGCTGCAGTCGCTGCGGTCAATGCGGCAATATGAAACAACTCAAAGATATGCAGAATCTATAGCGAGATAGAAATCTTGAAGGAGAAAAGTCGTTTGGAAAGTAGGCCTAGAAAAACGGATATCATTTTTGCACTAACCTAATAGTTTATTTTTCTACAGTCAAACAAGAATGTCGTGATTGAGAAGAGCACAAGATATAGCAAGACCATTATAAAGTACTTCCTTATACTTTCGTTAAAGAAAGGAGACTCCGTTGGAAGCAAAAAAAACATGACTGCCAGACCGCTCACTTAAAATAAGATCAGCAGTGCGTTTTTTCCTCGAAACACGGCATTTGAAAGACTTTGGGTTTTCATGCCAAAAACCTGTTATACTAAATTTTTATTGCTTTGCGTGTGGTGAGACTCGTCTTTTTCGTAGGCGCCCAGTTCATCATGAGTTCAAGAACGCGCACCACACTGATTCCACAGGGTACGGCTATTGGCTGCATGGCCGTTGCGTTGAAAAGTCAGACAAAAAAGATACGAAATGAAACTTGTTTAGCGCAGTATCGATCACAGATTGGCACGTAAGAACTTACGTTTTGGCACTAAGAGTCCCACATACGAATAATATCCTTCCATAAACATAGCATATCTCAACATTTGCAACCTAAAGGAAACAAGTAGGCAATCAAACAAAGAGGTCATCAAACAAGAAAACGCATGGCCGATATTTTTGTATTATAAAAGGAACGCTGTCAAAATTAACTATCCGAATTTCACGAGCACATGACGCACTATTTACTTCTTTAATATAAGCAGCTCTGCCGCATTACTATGTTTAGCGAAACGGTCGCTCTTTCGCACAACCTTTTTAGATAAGGATATCACGGCAGTAATTTGTCGCTGAATCCTTTGGCGTATTCGGGCTGCTTCAGCTCAAAGCATCAACATCTCGGTCAGGGAAAGCAATGCAGCATAGTCAGGGTTCGTAATGAAACCGGAAGTTCCGGAACAGCTCTAGCAATTTTCCAACGGTGCTGGAACTATATCGGAACTGCGTTGATGCGCTGCACCACCTCATGCGGTTTTCACGGAGGGCGATAAATATTTTGGAGAGACTTTAAGCGTTTATTTAAAGATCCCACTCACTTTACCATCAATCTTCCACCCCGTTTCTCACCGTAATGAGGTAAGTTTCGAACTTGAAGCGGAAATGAAGAATGAAAGGTTAAGGCTTTACATTCCTAGATATGCCTTTGTGCTTTTTCTTTAGTCCTTCGTTGTTTTCGTACAATCCATTTAGTCGCGCACAACCCCACAACCCACAAGATGTTGGATGAGCAAAAATAAAGAAGAGAGAAAAGGTTCATACGACATATCTTTCGGGTACATATACGGACATGTATGAAGGATCAACTTTAATTCTTTATCGCTCCACATTTTCAGCTTTCTTATCACGAGGGGAAACGGCCTAGAAAAAATGGAAAAGCATGGGTTGAAAAAGAAAAAAGGAGCTGACAAATCAATGACCACGTCTCATTAGGAAACGAGAGAAGATTCTGCAGATTCTGCACTATATTGACTGATGCCCTCTATTAAGACAGATAGCTGTGAGGACCTCGCAGATCATCTTTGAATGCAACAAATGACTTCATACGAAAAATTATGAAGAGAACAAAGGAGCGCACAAAGGCATATCTCCCACGAGTACATTGGTGCCCATCCATGGATAAGGAGCTACACACCATTCATTTTTTGAATTCGTTCCAGCTTCGCTGCTTTCATCATAATTAGAAGAAGCGGATTAGAAAGAGGCAGTACAAGCAATATTATGTAAAAGAAAAGGGGCTGGCAAATTTCAATAACGAGAACTTTTTGAAGAACTATAAAAATTCATAATTTCGCAGTTTCGAGGTTTGATACACGTCCTATAACAAGGTAAACGGGTATGGAGGGCAAGCGTTAGGCGACAAAACGTGCAAAACGCAAGCAACGTAAATCCCGTAACTTAAAACTATGCACCATTTTTTCATTGGCGTCGGGTAATGTATCGGCCCCGACCCCCACCCCCCTGTTTTTGGCGGAGGAGACGTTTTGCACGGGGAGTTTTTTGGGGTCCAAAAAATTGGGTTTGTCGCCTAACGCCCTACACCCAACGGGTATACGGATCATGAAACGTCTTCCTGAAGTAGAACAAGAGTGGTTAACAAAAGCCACGGAGGAAGAACGAAACAGAGCACGAAAGCACATCTCATGCGGATTTACGGAGCACAAACTGTCGACTACTGGCACAGAAAATATGAAAAGAAAACACATGGCAGAAAACATGGCCCTTTTCGGCAAATGTGACACACGGCCTTTGTCAACATCTGGGAACACCAAACTGCAATGAAACATCTTAAGCATATAAACAAACCATCAAAGATACATAAACGAAGCGAAAATCTCCAGCACAAAATGTAACAGCGAATAGACATTCAAAGTTTTGAAATTTTTTCAAACTCGATCTAAAAGGGATAATCGACCCGCCGATGTCGACTATCAAATTAGTTGTGCGCGATAGCGCCGTTTTCCGGAGTCACGGTGGATATACGGTAGGGAGTCAAAATCATGTTTTCGCTGAAACTTGGCTTACTCGACATGCTAATTACGAAAGTCACACTCTTTTCGCATGATGAGGCCCTTTTATGAAGTTACTGTAGGTTTATGGTGGGGATCGAGAATGACAAATTTGCGTGAAATTGCGTTTGGTGTTGGGTGTAAACCTCGCCCTACCGTCATGCCTTTCATACAGGCCATGTCACGCGCGACACACTTTGCGGCGGCTTTGCCTAAGCAAACATAAAGGAAAAAGATTTGCCGCGTGCCTTGCGCCCTCCGTATACCTA
The DNA here is from genome assembly GCA_958299035.1 of Cylicocyclus nassatus. Lineage (NCBI taxonomy): Eukaryota > Metazoa > Nematoda > Chromadorea > Rhabditida > Strongylidae > Cylicocyclus > Cylicocyclus nassatus. The sequence continues at coordinate 65,475,868 of CATQJL010000112.1, forward strand.
CAAATCCACACAGGAAAACGTCTTCGTGAGGTAAATCGAGATATCCGTAATCAGCATGTCAAATTACCCCCCCCCCCCCGCCCCTGTGCCTATCCTCAGGAAAGTCTACGGTTTTGACCCCCCACCGTATACCCACCTAACCCCAGAAAATGACACTACCGTACAAAACCAGTGATTCTGAGATCAGCTGAGCTGAGCAACCTCCCCCCCCCCCCGGGCCAAGTTTTCAGATAGTTGCCGGGGGCAGGCGGCCATGCGATTATGTTCAGGGGGCCCCGTGAAAATAGTTCGCTGATTTTTTGGGTCTGCTTGCAGATATTTGTAAGAATTTTTGGCGAAATTTTGAACGAATGCTTGGAGAACAATCGCATCTTTTTCATAGATCAGTACTAGCTGGTTTACCCGGCTCCGCCGTATCCGGACCAAACTTGGCACACATACACTTCGGGCCCCGGCGGGTGTCACAGTCCACTTTTCGTTATCGATCATGTCGATTTTACCGATTTTTATCGATTATTTTGCAGAGTTTACCTACAGGGCTAGGAGTTGGCACAGGGGGGGAAGTGAGCATGGGGATTCCGAATACAATATTAGTTTTCAGGATCGTCCATTACTTTTATCGATTTTATCGATTTTTTTGTAAAGTTTGACCTGTGGGGCTGGGAGTTTGCACAGGGGGGTAATCGAGCATGCTGATTACGAACACAATATTAGTTTTCAGGATCGTCCATTACTTTTATCGATTTTATCGATTTTTTGAACATTTGAGCTAGGGGGCTGGAATTTGGCACAGGGGTGTAATTTAGCATGCTGATCACCCCCCTTGGGGATGATCAGCATGCTCGATTACCCCCCTGTGCCAACTCCCAGCCCCCTAGCTCAAACTTTGCAAAAAAATCGATAAAATCGATAATAGTAATCGATAATCCCGAAAACCAATATTGTATCCGGAATCCCCATGCTCGATTACCCCCCTGTGCGAACTCCCAGCCCCGTAGCTCAAACTTTGCAAAAAAATCGATAAAATCGATAAAAGTAATCGATAATCCTGAAAACCAATATTGTATTCGGAATCCCCATGCTCGATTACCCCCCTGTGCCAACTCCCAGCCCCGTAGGTGAACTCAGCAAAAAAATCGATAAAAATCGATAAAATCGATATCGATCGATGACGAAAAGTAGCCTATGACACCCGCCGGGGCCCGTAGTGTATGTGTGCCAAGTTTGGTCCGGATCGGTTCAGAAATGGAATTTTCTATTCGGAACATACGTACAGACAGACATACAGACAGACAGACATACAGACAGACAAACAGACATTCAGCTTTATATATAAGATTGGTACTCACGGTCCTTTGTGAAGGATCACAGAGCCCTTGAGTACTTTTCGCTGAAAGGAATTACCCCAAACTCGGGTAATTAAACCACCGATGACACCTCTGTCATGTAGAGTGTTACCTTTGCTCGGCGTACACCCGAAGCTGCTCAGTGTGAGTCCGAGCGCCTGCTGAAAGTTTGGCCAGCGCTCGCTGAAAGAGATTATTTGACGAGCGCTTGCAGAACATTTTGTATTGCTGCCCGCTAACAGAACACGGAAGTACCGCTCGCAAAGCCGCGGCCGCGCCTAAAATTTTGCTGACCGCTTGCAGAAAAGCGCGATTTTGCGGACCGCCTGCCCCCGGCGATTATCTGAGTTTTAGCAAAATCCATGATGAAAAATTCTTGGGACTCGAACAGCCATAGCACCGTTTGACCGCCCTATCGTATACCTATCATAGCTCCACCGAATGACTTTTTTGTGAGATGGAGTGTTATATTGGTCAGCATGTTAAATAACCTCCACAGACCGACTTATAGCGAAACTCACGACTTTGAAATTTTGGGGCCCGGATACTGGAGATGGTGAAGAAGTCAGGTAAGATTCATAAAAAAGCTTTTGGTGACAGCGACACGGTACTACAAGGATGAAGAGAACGGAGTAGAGTCGAAACAAGACCGCGACATTATGTCAGCTGAAATAACACTGGAGAAATACAGCTCCGTTGGGCTCCGGTGCTGCTGTAGTGGTAGATATCGCGCTCTAATCGAAATCGTGAGTGTGCGTGATATATAACAGCTTCCGCGCTTGAAGTGCAATTTCTTCGCTCTCGGCGCACGCGCGCTGCCTAATCTCCTGGGTAACCATGGCCGATGATGGATGGTGTGCCTTATACTTTAACATCGCCACAAAAACCCGGCATCCATCTTTTTGCCGGGACGCTGCCTTTAAGGAGGGGCGGAAGTGAATTGCATACCTCACTTTTATCCTTGCAATGCATTACTGCACTTATCACCGGGTTTCGAACAAAACTCATCAGTCAAAATATTTATTTCAACTCTACTTGTCACACTCGCACTTTGTGAGGCAAAAGGGGCATCACCATGCATCGAGAGCAGTAGCTGACCATTTTTGTTACTCCTCTTGCATTACAGTCGGAAAATAATAGTGCGCCTTGTATTTGTGAAACTTTTCACATCCAAAGTTTTTTGTTTTGTTCTCATATCCATAACTTTGTCGATATGTAGGAATTCCAGAGACGATTTGTGTTAGAAAGTGAAGCTTGTGCTCATCAAACGCGTGTTTAGTGTTTACAACGTTTACAAAGTTACCGATTTCTTACAAAAGAATTCATCGAATCTAAATTCGAAAACTTCTGTATTTTGATATTCCTGAATTGAGTCGTGATGCAGTAGAACAAGTTGCAAGAACTTATGCATGTAAGCTGTTTTTCTGAAGACGAGAGTTCTAAAACCGCGTCTTTAGCAGTCTATGGGACAAGCGAATTTCAGTCCTTTTTCTGCGGTTCTGAAACCGCAGCAAAAAAGAATGAAATTGTGTAATCGCATAGAGGCTATTTTTTACCAGACTATTATCGAAAATTAAGACTCAAAGGCAGTGTCTCGGCAGAATTTGTCTTCCAGTTTTTCACCTTTTCGGAGCCTTTTCTCCATGAGGAATCCATATCTGGGCTTTTCAGCGCAAGCAAAGGTAAAATGAACTTTTTCCGAGGCTTTCCAGGTCCGCATTCAGTGGAGAACATGTGTAAGTGGGCGGAACCCGGAACGAGGGAAGCGGGACGCGAAAAACCTGCGTATCTTCCTGAATGCGGACCTGGAAAGCTCCGGAAAATGCTAGTTTTTTTCCCATTTTCATGCGTTGAAATAAATATGGATTCCTTATGGCGAGAAAGCTTTGAAAAGGTGAGAAGGTGGAGAACGAAATTCTGCCGAGACACTGCACGATCTTCCCGATGCTAAACACCCAGAGCTGGATAGGAAAATGAGGGCGGCCAGTTTGGACCGCCTCCGCGAACCGCTGGTCCTGGAACGACATGCAACAACATTGCAAAAGGAATGTTGGCCGCGAGCGACGACTTAAAGTGGCAGCCTTCGTTCCCCTACCTCCCAGAGCTTTCTTTGAACTTTGATTTTTCAACTTGGTAAGGACGCTTGCTGCAAAGTCACAGTACTAAGAAAACAAATATTTCATGAGCAGCAGATTGGATATCCTTGAAGTATACGAATTCCAATCTTTTTCCTGCGGTTCTGAAACGCAGCAAAAAAGACTGAAATTGTGTCTTGCATAAAGGTTTTTGACAGGCTATTTTCAAAAATCAAGAATTGAAGCCAGTGTTTTGATAGAATTTCGCCGTTCAGATTTTTATCTTTTTGGAAGCCTTGTCGCCATGAGGAACCCATATCTGGGCTTTCAAGCGCATGGAAATGGCGAAAATGAGTTTATTTTCGATGCTTTCCAAGTCTGCATTCAGTGTAAATAGGGCGTAGGTCTTCCGCACCCAACCTAACTTGTTTCGGACTCCGCCCACTTACCCTCGATTTCGGCCATGTGTCTTCCCTCACCATGACGTGAATTACGTGGATTGGTGAGCGCCGTCTCGCTTCGGGCTTGCGTCAGTTGCGGGCACCTCATTTGGCGTGACGTGACGTGACTTTCCCACGTTGTTCTTGTTGCCACATTACGCCAAAGATGCGCACGCCACCTGCTGCAAGTTTGAAGCAAGGTGGTCCCTCATCAATCCATGTAATCCACGTCATGTCCAGGAAAGACATATCAAATGATATTGTGTGCACACATATTTTCCACTGAATGAGGACGTTTCGAAAAAAACTTATTTTTGCCATTTTCATGCGCTAAAACCACAGATATATACTTCATGGCGAGAAAGCTTCGAAAAGGTGAAAAACTGAAAAGCGTATTGCCGGGACATTGCCTTTAAGTGTGCTTTAGAAGTTTCTTAATCGTCACGTCAAAGAAACGACTTACTCTTTAGAGGAGAAATTCCGTGATAGCATTACGTCTACAACTCGTAGGGGTCTTCCACCTTCAAGAATAAAAACATCCCTGAATTGTATAGAAGATTGTATCAGAGAAATGTTGTCTGCCGCTTTAGAATCAATAACTTTATGGTTCTCATATGATATATCGACAGTTTGAGACCCGTTTAAATGATAACTATTGACGCAAGAAGACCTTCGTCGCCCATGTGGCTGGGTGCGAGAAGACACTAGTGCTATCCCTTCCGTTGAAGCGGCGCTTATTTTTTTGCTGCTGGGACTCACACATGCGAGTCCAAATGTTTGCTCACACTTACCAGCTACTTACCACTTAGCAACTTTGTCAATGATCTTAGTGTTGGAAACGTTCACTGCTTTGCTGCGTGGTTGAAGCGTGCACTAATATAATCTGAAGGCACCTGCATTCACTATTGTTTTTTCACAAGCTTCTCATAATTTTCAGGATCAAAAATGTGTGGCAGAGAAAAAAACTGTGGCAAAAATCCCCAACCCCATACATCATACTCTAGCACAGCGTAATGCATACCTTCCTGGTATGCGAGATTATCAACAACCGCGCCTTAATCAGGCGGCACTTGTAACAAATAATAACAGTCCAAATGACACTATTAGTACTGTAAACAGTGCTGACAACTTATGGCTTCACCCTCACACTTCAACTAACTGTCAGGCGATTTAAGCCTTCTAGTTATTTATGTCATAATCACAGAAGTCGACCCTGCGGTGGTCATGGGATTCCATTCGAAAAAGTGGACGCCATGACCTTGCGAAACCATATTTTAAACAATAAAAGAAAGAATTCCTCCTGGGAAGTTGGAATATTTATGCACTGTGGAAGATCTCAGCTCTCTGTATTCTCCATCCTCAGCGGATTTTTGAGGGATAAATGAATTCCTGATTTAACGTAGCAGACTGGCCCAAGTAATCAAAAAGCTAGATTGTAGTTTCTACCCTGATACTTCTTTTGAGCATGGAGTACGATAGTAGACGGATGTGGAATACTCAGTTGATGCAAATGAATATTGCGTAGTTGTTGCGTTTTTGAGCATAATAGGTTGTACTGGAACTTCTGACCCTTGATTGACTTCTCGATTTCCTATTGTGATTTACAAGCAGGAATCGCGGGGAAGGCGAACACCTCTGCTTTACCACCGTTGCAATTGATGATGTAGTTCGATTGCGTTATTGATGACAGGAATGCCAAAACCATATTAGACAAAAACGGCTTATTATTTGCAACGGTCAAGCTTCGTTTTCGTTCAGAAGCGGTTTTCTGGTTCCAGAGCGCTTCAAACTTTCGCAAGAAGGTACCCTTTTTTGGAGGGGGGGGGGGCTACGGTGTGCAATTGATTTTGTAGATGGTACGGTGTGTTTACGTTTTTCGACAAGTGAAAGTAGACTACTTTTATCTCAGACAAATCACCGGAACTTCCGCAGAACCTTCTTCATAATCCTGCGGAAATTCCGAAAAATGCCAGGAAGACGAAGCCCGCCAGAACTTCCGCAGGACTTTGAATGTGCTGTCTTGTGATGTTGCCTCGCCATCGACTAGAGTGCATTATCGAACATGTCAGCCGTAGCGTATAGAATAGGAAATGGGTCTCACAGTCAATAGAGTGAGGTTCAAATCTCGTTTCGGTGTCCTCTTTTGCTGTTGTAATTGGCGTTCTCCGAAACTTCCACAGAACCTCATTTCACTTCCGCAGCACGTTTACACAACCTCCGCAGGTGACCCGGCGGAACTTCCGCGAGCGCTTTGCGGAAGTTCCGGTCATTTGTCTGGGATTAGACGAAAACTAGCGAAACAAACCAAAACCTTCCCTGGCAATCCACTCCCGTGTTGATCAATCGCCCATTTTGCTATGCGAGCAGATTGCGAGCAACTACGCTTGGCCTACGTTGTGGAGCTTGTTTCTTACGAGCCGTTTTTTCTAACTATACATTGAAACCGTTGCTCAGTAGAATGTCTTTATGCTCTGCAGTATGGCAACACTGACTCCATCTGAGACAAAAGTAAAGCATGACGCTGTTTTGATCTTAGGCATTGTTGTATATACGGCATGGTTTTCCAGTGAGCATGATGTACTCAATATTCTTCTTTCCGATGCTCAAATCGACATTTCGCAACCCTCCCCTTCCTCATCCCCCTTATATTCGCTTACAGACTTGTGCTGCTGATATGATCATATATAGGATAAAAGCCTGCTCGGACACCGCCATGGGCACTCCTGATGGCCGGTAGCTGTGCGAATGAGTTTGTTTTTAGAGCTGCTTCAAGAACTGTTCAACAATCACTTTAAAGTAAAGGAGTGCAACAGAAGCAAGCAACAGCCTGTTCATGCATGAACTTTGTGTGCTGCCACCGCTAATTGAGTAGTCAGAATCAGTCGTCAACTTTGGACAGGTGGAGGTTATCGTACAGAAAGAGCAACCAGTACATAGGAAGTCTTGACAACACGGTTTCCTCAATTTTATTTGCGAAGCATATTGCAGGAACTGAAGCACGCCATTATGCCATTGCTGATTCCTCAATTACGCAAAGTCGGTGCCTTATCGTTTGGAGATTGCAACTAAGCATTATCCAACCACAACTACATCCTCCTATCTGCGTGTTCAACGTGCAGCCGTATTTGTTATTCTCTGATTACTTGTGTTCTCCTCGTGTTCTATTTCCACCAGTTTCTTTCTTAGTCTTCAACTTGGCTTCCTCCTATCTCAGACCAATCCCTCTCTTGCTGTCTCGGGGTTCTTGTTTTTTTGCTGATTTCAACCTCAGCTAGAGAGGTTATCATTGTACACGCCGTTTCGTTAGTGAATATTGTAGATCATACAATATCTTCTCGTGTACGGTCACAAAAAGTCTAGGGATCAAAGGGTCATCGCAAGTTCCGCCATCTGCACAAGAGGGTGAGACCAACAATGAGACAGGGACCAGGGGATCATTTTAATGGGATGTTGGTGCAGAATTTGACTGCGTCGATTTCTGCACTAAAGAGGGATCCCACTGTTTAGAAAATGCTCTGCGCGTTATCTGGAAAAAAATCTGCAGAGCCCCTCGAGACACTGGAGGCGAGGAAACGCTCTCGAAGCTTAGTGATAAGCGGTGCAGGAACCTCCGCACAGGTTGCGCTTATCTCAGCGTCGGGCGTATCCTCAAGAAAAGGTTCGAGATGTGCTTGACGCTGTAGATGTTGATTCATCCCTTCGGAGGTTTTCTGGGTGGGGAAAAAAAGAGGGATTCATTACCGCTTCTTAAGGGTCGTATTGCCGTCCAGTTTTTTGATTGGAGGAGAACGCTGGCTAAGGCTCGCTTCTTCCTTCGTGCTCCAAACGTGTACATACGGAAAAACATAACGGAGAACGAGCGTAAGCGTGAGTATGAGCTAAGAATGGTGGCACGCGAGAGGAACAATAATACTACCTGCAAAGAGTGGTTTATATAGGTCATTTAGTGCGCACATCTGAGCTGAATAGTGCAAGGTCGGAAAACGCATGGCTCCGCATAGTACTCAAGATAGAGCCAAGGTCTGCCTTTTGAATGCTAGAAAATTGCTGAAGAGATCCCTTAATTTGTAGTCGTTCTTAACTCTTTGAAAACCTGATCTTATTGTAACCGAAACCTGTTAACGGATAAAGTTAGTGATAGTGAAATTGTAGGAAAACTACCGTATTTTGTCTCACGGTCAGAAAGACATAAGCGTTGAGGGCGGCGGTTTCGAAGAGCACTCTTTTGATTGAATCTACTTTTCTGACAGTAGTACAATGCCGAACATTCTTGGCATCAGTGTATTCAGTATATCTGCCCTGATGAGCCTACTTTTGCGATCTCTTACACTTTGCCGGTCTTTCAACAGTGCTTTGTTAGCAATGAACACCTTATCGAACTGACGTGCCGTCATACAAACCATATAAACATACTGTCGTTTTGGGCGACTCTGATTTACAAATAAACTGGACCAGGACATTATCTTTGAATAAGATTTACCCTACATTTTTTGATATTCCAATGATTCGAACTTGACGCAATACGTTACGGAGGCAGCTCAACAATAGCATGTTCTGGATCTTGTTTCCAACAGCCCTATCATTTCCGGTAATCGCACTACGCCTTTCCTTGCAACCTCAGGTCATAAAGTAGTTATCAATGCCCACCTTTCCGCTCAACTGGTTGAATATATTTGACCAATATGAATCAGCTGACGATGTTTATTACAATTTTGCCTAGTACTTTATGATGCCTTGTCCATAAATGAGCCTTTCAAGACTGCTGTCCAGCCTCAATTGCAAAATCAAGCATATTCGAAACCTTCTTGCACAGAAGGAACGGATATTCTGTTCTTTGGCGGCAGGTCCACTATCTAGCCCCATGTACAATAAAAGTGTGCCAAGATGTTGAGTTTCACCTGAAATTTTTTTTGTCGAATTATGAACAAAAATTAGCTGCGAAGACCTCATCCAGGTTTTTCTTTTAATACATTAATAGCAAAATCAAACGTAACCGTCGTTTGCCGTCTATAGCCGATCAAATGGATTAAAAATATGAACGGACAATGAGAAGACTAATGCTCTAGCATCTTTGTTTGCCATTCAACGAGTTCTAAAGTCACTGAAATAAAATTTGTTGCTTCTACTTTCGCTTATCGCCATTGCCTTTCGAATGTTTACTTCACCTTCTATAATGCTCTAAAATTTCTGGCTAAGCTCAGACCTTCCTTTACTGAGGTCTATGATGGAATACCGCAAATTCTTCTTAGAAAATGCGCTTCACCTTTCTGCGCCCCACTCGCTCATATATTCAATATAGGTCGTTCCGAAAGTAATGTCGCTTTTTTCAAACGTGCGCCACATTTCGTGGAACAAAGATGTGTAAGAGATTCTGGTAGCATTTGATGCAGCATTTTATTCTCTTTCTAATGGTTATATAACTACCGCACAAAATTGAATAACCTCTGGGCAAATTATCGGAATCTGCGACCCACGCTTTTTGGGAAGGTCAAGTTTCACAATTTCTCCAAATCTTTATAACAACCCCCGGAAGGAGTCCAAGTTATGTCTGGATAGAGCAAACTCTACGGGAAACAGCACAACTTTTTCTACTTTTCAGAGCTCGTCATAATTTCTGTATAGATTTTTTGATGGAACCACCGAATTTTAGCAGGCTCGTCTCAGACACAAATGCATCAAACACCAAAAAATCATCGTTTTCAAACTTACAAAAATGGATTATGGTTTTACACTAATTTTACAAAGCAAATGAATGTTTACCGCCTTAGATTAGCAAATTTCGAATATTCCGGGTACAGCCGGAGGCGCCCTGGGAAACCTGAATTATGATGATTTTATCCCGGAAAACTTGATGTATCGGAAACCAAAAACAACTGGTAAAAAGAGGAGAAAAAGCTGCGTCGAATGACACCCGAGTTGCTTGCCGGTTGTTGTTCTGTGAGGTTTGAGTTGACCAAATATGGAATTTGATGGCATTTTAAAACTGATTCCGGAAACTCTAAGAAGCAAGCTAAGGAAAAGAAAAAAATTACTCTGTGTCCTATAGGGTTTGCTCTATCTACCTGCCACTTATACTTCTTCGGAGAATAGGTGCAAAAATTTTAGAAAATTGCCGACCTTGACCATGGCAAAAAGTATGAGTTGCAGATTTTGTTAATTTTTCGCAAGCTCAATGAAAGTTATACAATGAAATTACAACCGTTAGAAAGAGGATGAAATGCTGCATCGAATGCACCTAAGAACTCTTGAAAATCTTGATTCCATGAAATGTGGCGTTCATTTGAAAAAAGCGACACTACTTTCGGAACGACTTAATATACAGGGTGTCCCAAAAGTAAGTACACACTTTTCAACCGTTAATATCTCTCTTCCCATTGTGTCTTTTTCCGCCATTCAAGTAACATTCTGTAGAGGAGGCCTCAACTTAAATCTACAGCATCGAGCGAATTACCGATCGCTCTTCATTACTGTAGGATTACTGTAAGAACTTCGACAAGGATTTTAAGCCATTGGAAGCCATATTCTGCCTCGGAACAAAACCAAACAAGCCAAAAACTCTAACGCTATGGTAATGGAAGCCGCTGATTTCGAGTATGAAAGTCCCGCTTTACTGTGATGCTTCTTTGCATAGTTATCCCAGGTAAACCGCAATAACCGTTCCCAGTATTAGTCCGAAATGTGATTACATCGTCAAAAAAAGCTGAAAACTCGTAAAAAGGTGTGTAGTGGAATCAGCGTGCGCGAAAATCTTAGTACACGATTTTTCAGATTTTTTGAAAAAATTTTGTTAGATGGCATATTTCACAATAATTCTAGGTGCTGGAAGTTCTTACCGTAATCCTACAGTAACGAAGGGCGATCGTTGATTTGCTCGATACTGTAAATCTAAGTTAAAGCCTCCTCTACACAATGACACTTGACTGGCCAAAAAAGACCCAATAGGAGAGATATTGACGATTGAAAAGTGTGTACTTACTTTTGGGACACCCTGTATATTAGGTTGGCACGAAAGTTCTTGCGTAATTCAAACAAAATTCAATAACTTTTCAAAGACTAAACCAAAATTCACAATCTTGTATGCGAAAAATATTAGAAGTCTTACGCTTCATGATGGATGTTTAAGCATAAGATTCCGTGAGCTGGACATCAAGAACGAAGCGCTCAAATTGGGGCTTCAATTTTTGCGATTTTGAGTTTGGTGCCAAAAAATCGCAGAGTGCCTCTAGCTAGCCGAAAAAAATCTGTGGAATTTACTTACACAGCAAAAGTCCATACGTTGTTTAGGCAGGCTTTGATCTCGCATGGAAACGCGAAAACAAAAAATTTATGAAAATTCTCATTTCACAGGACAAATCTCGTCATCGCTCTAACTTTTCCACAGAAACCCAGTTTGCAACCAGAAATTAGACATGGTGCCTATTTAGAGCCTTGCGACGTTTTCTCGGTTGTAAAAAAGGGTTTTCGTCGGAAAACTGTGGACAAGAGGGGATTTTTTCCGCAAAATGACTTATTTCACGAATTTTTTGTTTTTCCTTCACCATGCAAGATCAAAGCCTTCCGAAGTAACATATGGACTTTTGCTGTGTAAGTAAACTCTACAGATTTTTTTCGGCTAGCTAGCGGTACTCTGCGATTTTCTGGCACCAAACTCAAAATCGCAAAATTTGAAGCACCATATTCGAGAGCTTCGTTCTTGATGTCCAGCTCACGGAATCTTACGCTTGAACATTCATCATAAAGCGTAAGACTTCTAATATTTTTAGCATACAAGATTGTGAATTTAGGTTGAGTCTTTGAAAAGTTATTGAATTTTGTTTGAATTACGCAAAAACTTTCGTGCCAACCTAATATATACAGGGTGTCCGTAAAGTATGTATACACTGTTTGATCGTTAATATCTCTTCTCTCAAGAAGTCTTTTGCCTTGCTTCACGTACCATTTTGTAGAGCTGGCTTCAACTTAGATTTGCAGTATGGAACGAATCACCCACCTCTCTTCATTACTGTAGGATTACGGTAGAAACTTGAAACATATGGGGTCAATGTGAAAAAAGCTGCCGTTTCAAAAATAAGAAAATGTGAAAACTTCTGTAATAAGGTTTTTATGGACGCTGAGTTCAATACTCAACTATTCACAAGATTGTGAAGCTTTCTAAACGGTGCAATCGCACTTTTTAGGAACATTGAAAAATGGCCGCTACCTCTTACCTGGCATAACTCTTCAATGAAGCATCATAATGAGTTGCGAACTTCACAGTTAGAATCAGCAACTCTAATTAGCCTAGTATTAAAGTTTTCAAACTGTTTTGTTTCCTTTCTGTGACAAAATATGGCCCTTTATGGCTCAAAACCCTCTTTGGAGTTTCAACTGTAATCCTACAGTAATGAAGAGAGATGGGTGATTCGGTCTATACTGTAAATCTAAGTTGTAGCCAGCTCTACAAAATGGTACCTGAAACAAAGCAAAAGACTTCTTGGGGAAAGAGATATTAACGATTAAACTGTGTATACATACTTTACGGACACCCTGTATATATATATATATATATATATATACTAGTTGGCTTTCCCGGTCCAGCCCGGGCCATTGCTCACCTGCACTGCGAGCCCCCCCCCCCCCCCTCCCTCTTATTATGGATGACTTACCCTAAGACATCCGCTTCGAAACCACATCCTCGTGATCCTGAGGTGAAAATGAGCTTCACCGCCCTCCCTTCCTGACTATGGGGAAATGCTTGATTACACATGATAAGCCTTCAAATCTTCAGAAAATCGTTAAAAAATCAATAAATTGATAGAAGGACTTAACGAATCGCCGCAAAAAGTAGCCTATCTTCTGCGCAAGGGTCGAAAAGTGCAAAGTTTCAACTGAATCGGTAAAGCGGCGTGCGTTTCTATAACGCACATACCCTCCAAACTGACAATTTTTGAGTTTTATATATAGATAGATATAAAGCAGAAAATCTGTGAGTTTGTGTGTTTGTGCACATTCGGGTGCAGGGTGTGCAGGGTGTGCAGGGTGTGCAGGGTGTGCAGGGTGTGCAGGGTGTGCAGGTGTGGGGAGGGGGATAAGTGAACATGCCTTCGAATACATTATTGACAGGACCGGTCGGAGTCGGGTTTGCCAGTTCCTATTCAATATATCTATATGCTGCTACATGACGAAGGCACAATATCTTTAGGCGCGAACGCGTCTTTATTAGCCGCAGGGAGCATGAGGCGCGGGATCTGCAACGGTGAGGATACGCGCGCGCCGCATTCGCTCAATTAAAACTGTTCTTGCGCCTTCGTCATGCAGTAGCCTTTGTTTGGATGGGCGGATCACCGATTTACCAGTTTTCATGGCTGAAAAGAGAGGCGGATTTAACCTCTCAGCAGGGTATCAATACCGGTGAACTGGGGGAATCAGTGAGAGCGTGAAGAGAAAGCTCTCGGGAGTTTAAAAGAGCCGTTAAAGAGAGGCGGCCTTCACATTTAGATAGAGATAGCCTAGAAAATCCTGCTGAGAGGGCAAATCGGGTAGGAGCCTGTTGTTGTACAGTCGAGTAGATTTAGCGGTAAATATAGTGTACTTGCACAGAAGGTGAAATGAGGTAATTGGCGCGTGAAGAAATAGTTTCGACTGTGACGCCGGCCAATTGCGCGCGCAAGACACCCGCGGTACTTGTTCACGGCTACTTGTTCACGCGCAAATTTCACCGCATTTCACCTACTGTGCAAGCACACTATATTTACCGCTAAATCTACTCGACTGTACATAGCTTTACCCATTGTTATCTTGTTGTAGTTACTTTTGGGTAAGTTCTTACTCAAACTCGTTTCTCCATCGATCAGGTTCGTCTTACCACTAGAATCTCCCCGTTACATCTATGATGTTAGGCAAAGTTCCACAGTCATGGAAGGAAGCTTTGGTTGCCGCAATTTCCAAGGTTTCTAATGCTTCCCTCACGGATTTTCGCCGCATAATGTTGACTCCCACAGCTGTAAAAGTAATAGAGAAAGTATTGCGGGATAAGCTACTTGTATGGCTTGAAATTTCCGAAACTGTCCCCTAATCAGCATGGTTTCATGTCAGGATCTTCCACTACCATCAATCTTGCCGACTCACTTTTTGATTGGACCCTACCACTAAATAGAGAGAATCAGTAGATGGTTTACGTGGATCTTTCTGAAGTCTTCGATCATGTTGTTCATAAGAAGCTGTTCTGCAGGCTGGGACGAATTGAGATGAATGGAAATTTGCTGAATTGGTTCAAATCATATCTGAGTAATAAAGGCATGACATTAAAGGTAGAACATCACTTTTCGAATAGACAAGCCTGTGTTTTACTTTTTCTGGTTTATACCGCTGATCTTCCGCCAATCTTGAAAACATCAGAGAATGTAACAATCCAAATGTATGCGGATCGAGACATACGGAACATATAACGAGAAAATCGTGGTGAAGTTCAATCTGCAATAATGCAATCCCTGGAAAGAATGGTAGACTGGGCATCATGCTCTGACATCTCAGTTAACTTGGATAAATGTTCTGTTATGCTTAAGACCAAAACTTCGTCTATGAGATAAATGGGAGTGCTTTAAGAAACTGCTCCAATGCTAAGGATTGGAGTTTTGATAGATGGTGACTTGAAGTTTTCACATCTTGACAGTGCGGTGAATAGTGCGTACTTTTGTTTATTTCTCCGGTCCGTTCATACTGATAATCCCGTAAAATTGGAACTTCTATATAAAGCCTACGTACTTCCGCATTAAATGCTGTTCTGTGAATGGAATCCATTTTCAAAGAAAAACATAAGAACATTTACTCGGATTTTGTTTGCAAGGTGCTGCAGAGCATTTGCTTTGACCTAGATCTTAATTTTGCTTTTCATTTTCTTCGTAAAAAATTAGACTCAGCGCAAGTAAGTATTGGATTCTCAGGCTTAGTAATAGGACGGAGGTTTCACACACTATCCATGTATCGTATTTTCAGAAAACGTTTTTTTTTTGCAAACAAACTTTCAATACCCCATACAGAACACCTGGATGGCTTAGCAGATTGCCGAATACAGCGGTGTCATCTGAAACTTCAGTTGCTTTCAGACGCAGCGTAGCTCAAGTCTCTATTGCGAGTTAAAGGTTGCCATAACTACTGGAGCTTGTTTTTGCTTTTGCTGTTTTACTCCGAAAAATTTTTTGGGGTGCTTTTCAACACTTTTGCGGGCCCATATCCCTTGAAATTTAGAAAAAAGAAAACTTCTTTTAGCATTTGAAACATCGTGACGATGGCGCGACCGCACACTACACGCACACCACTTCTGGAAACCGCATTTTCTTGATGTTCATCTCTAGTCGAGTGGTTTTTTTTTCACTTACATATGACAGTATTCAGACAAGAAGTGACTGAGCTGAGCGTTGAGGTGATGTCTTTTTGTATGAGCGTTTTATGCTCCTGTGACCGCATCCGCAGTCAGCTTATCATGACTTATAATAAAGTGCGTGTCTGTCTATTTGTCTGTGTGTGTGTTTGTGTCTGTCTGTCACGAAATTCGTAGAGCGTGTGATAGGCAAGGTCTTGAGCTGAAATTTTGTTCACAGCACCATATCAGCATGTAATCAAACATTGCAAAAGCACAAGCTAATTCGATAATTGGAACGTTAAAAAACTGCGCGTCAAACGAGTCCACGCGACCTTTGGCCGACTAATGTGGGTCGAGGTTGTATTTCTTGCGAAGTTGTGGATTTGCTTAATAAGGAAGTGCTTAGACCATAGACATAAGTCCAAAAAGTGAGCAAAATATCTATTTTTACGCAAAGTCAGCGCCAAAAAGGAGTAATTGCGTAGATCACCAATTTGTTAAGGTTTCATCTAATTATTTGGGAAGATTTCTGCTCATAAATCTAGGTGACAAAAGTAAGTGTCTTTTCTGGAAACTACCCGGCCACAACAGCTGCAGTAACTGACCGTAATTCTCCATTTTCTTCCATGCAGAGATTGTACTCTCCCAGTTTAGCGCTCCTACATGGAAAAGCTCATGGAATGAGTAGTTGTTTACAATTCGTTCATGATGGTCAATATCGCATAGTGAGTTTCAAAATGAACATCATGCAAGTAAGGGGAAAGCATATAGATAGAGGAGCCAGTGCGAGCCTCTGCGGAGCAGAGGTGAAGCACTGGTACATACATAAGTTATGGCCTTCCATTATATTGCCGTAGCTTGTGTGTGGCGGTTGTACTATTATCTCCTACATTTCTGCAATTTTCTGGTCCTCTTGGCGCACTTGAGTGCAAGATCAAAATCTTATAGATAAAGCTGAATGTCTGTTTGTATGTATGTATGTATGTATGTATGTATGTACGTATGTTCCGAATAGAAATCTTTATTTCTGAACCGATCCGGGCCAAACTTGGCACACATACATTTCGGGCCCCGGCGGGTGTCATAGGCTACTTTTCATCATCGATCAATATCGATTTTATCGATTTTTATCGATTATTTTGCAGAGTTCACCTACGGGGCCGGGAGTTGGCACAGGGGGGGGGGGTAAGTGAGCATGGGGATTCCGAATACAATATTAGTTTTCAGGATTATCGATTACTTTTATCGATTTTATCGATTTTTTTGCAAAGTTTGAGCTACGGGGCTGGGAGTTTGCAAGGGGGTAATCGAGCATGGGAATTCCGAATACAATATTAGGCCCGTATGCACGTACATCCCCGCGGGGAGGGGATGTGCGCTTAACCATTGAAATGATCCCCGCTGGGGATCCCCTCCCCTCCCCGCGCGAACCCCCGTATGCACAAAGACAATATCGGACAAGGGATCCCCTGTGGGGAGGAGAAGTGAACCCCCTTATGCACAAGAGGGGATCAAGCGGGGAAACCACCTTGTTTCAAATTTTCTATAAAAAACTCTTTCTTATTTCATATTTTGACTGCAACTCATCTTCATCTCATCACTTTCAATAATTTAGGGTTGCGGAATGCGCGTATGCAGTGACTGCGCTCGGGGCACTAAAAATGATTTTTTCTACTCCCATTATGTTCCTGTTCTTGGATGCTGCCCACTTTCGCTCATGCTGCCCCATTTCAGCGTAAAAATGTTGAACTATAGAAGTTGATGTGTCTCTGCAAGGGAATGGGTAGAAGACATTATGCTGCCGAAAAAGGGGGGGGTGCCGCGCGGACGCTCAAAGCAGTATTTTAACACATAACAGAAGCGGCAAATTGTGCCAGTTCCATAAACGCTGTAGCTATCAGCAGCATATCGTCCTTCATCCCAGGGGAATGATCCCCAGCGGCCATCCCTGCTATGCACAAGGGGAACGCTGGGGAGGGGATCACTCCCCAGGGGATTTCTACTCAGAAATAGGCAAATGTGCTACTTTCTAGATTTTTTCGAGGCAGCTTATGTTAAAATAACAAGATAATGGCAACATGTCATGAAATATGAAAGTTACAAAGTGTTTACTCAGCCTATATAGTTAAAACTATTATGTTATATGAAAAATGCGCAAATTTTCTGAATGATCAAGAACTCCTACAAATAATCGAAATTGGCTGCTATTATTGCTCGGATTCCTTCTCAAGAGGCGAATATAGAAAAGAAAGACAAATTGCAAGCCACAGGTCGCTGAGAGAAGAACCCGGCTTTCAAAGAAAATCCTCCGTCAAAATGAACGAAATGCTTGGTAATGACTGAGCAGAACCAGAATATCCGCGTCTCTGGCATGATCTACACCATCGAACCCCTACTTCGTTGCAGGGGATGTCGATCCCCTCCCCCGCGTTATTGAGTTGAATTCGCGCATACGGGGTTCGAGTGGGGGAAGGGAAGGGATCCCCTCCCCCATTCGAACCCCGTATGCAGTGGGGTTCGCTCGATCCATACCTCTGAAACCATTCACATCATCCCCGCTTCGGTGCAGGGGAGGGGATCGCTCCCCTCCCCTCTGTCATGGCGGGGTTCGGCGGAGGGGATCGTTCCCCTGGGGATCCAGCTCCCCTCCCCTCCCCAGCGGGGATGTAGGTGCATACGGGCCTTAGTTTTCAATATCGATCACTTTTATCGACTTTATCGATTTTTTTGCAAAGTTTGAGCTACGGAGCTGGGAGTTTGCACAGTGGGGTAATCGAGTATGCTGATTACGACTACAATATTAGCTTTTGAAATCGTCCATTATTTTTATCGATTTTATCGATTTTTTTGCAAAGTTTGAGCCACGGGGCTCGGATTTGGCACACGGGGTAATCGAGCATGCTGATTACGAGTTCGACATTAGTTTGGTGCTATTCGGCTATCCGGGCCCCAAAATTTTTTTATGTCTGAGCTTGCTCAAACGTCGTGTATAAAGGTTATCTTAAGGGTCGGGCATACTTTAAGCGATTTCAATCGCGCGATGTTTCAATATTCCAGGTGTCCATAACTCATTGTAGGCACATTATAAATGTACAATAGGGCATTTTATCAGTTTACGTAAGTTATACACACGCATGTGCAGTTTGCTAATGTTGGATCCGAAGCCTTCAGGCGAATTGCCAAAGCGCGTCGCGACTGAAATCGCGTGAAGTATGCCCGGCCCTTTACATGCTGATTACAGATATTACACTTTCTCCGCAGAACGTCTTCCCGTGTGGTTACGATAGGTGTACGGTAGGAAGTCAAAATCATGAATTCGGCTGGAGTTCGGCGTCCATATGGCTTATTCGACATGCTAATTACGAATATCATCTCTCTCTCTCTCTGCATATTGGGACCTTTTTCATAGAGTTGTGGTGGTTATATGGCATGGGGTCGAAAACATATCTGCTTTATTCGTCTAGGGTGGTCAAGCGCGCTAAACATGAATATCATGCTGATTTCGCAGGATAGTGCATTTTCTTGGGTGATGGTGGGTGTAGATGGGTCGAAATTCCAGATTTGCTCAAAACCTTACCTGCAACGGTTCACAAGTATATCGCTTATGAATATGATGCTTGCTCGCTGTCATAAGGCAATAGTGAAGTTATGGTGACTTGCAGGGTTTGAATGGACATTTTTTAGCTTTCAGGCCAATTTAGATCTCAGATTCAAGAGATGGGGAAACGGCGGTCTCGCGCCATCCTGATAACCTGTCCCAAAGCGTAACGCACGCGGCAAATCCCCCTTCCCCCTGTTCTTGCTTAAGCAAAAGCCGCCGAAGGGTGTATCGCGCGCGGCAGTGGTCCTATAAAGGAAAGCATTACGGTCGTGGGAAACTTTTATACCACACGAGTTGCCTTTTTCGTGGGGATTGAGCACGATGTTCTTGAAACAGCACTTTAGGTAATTTTCTGCCAAGGTTTCAGGCAGGTTCATGATTTTTACCCGCTGCCATGTACCTACCGTAACTCTGCGAAAAGCTCTCAAAACGCAACGAGAGTATTTTAAACGTGGTCAGAAGGTCGAATCTCTGTAGACCGAGTTTCAGCCAAAACTGAGATTTCGCCTCTTTGCAGTATACCTACCATAACTCAGTGGAATCGCCTCAAAATGCCGAAGGAGTATGATATTCGTAATCAGCATGTCATTCAGCCCCCCCCCCCCTCAATTTCAGCGAAATCCATGATTTTAGCTTCTTATGTGTACTCAACGTAAACCCAGAATGGCGCTATATAGCGCGAAATGACCACGATATTCGTCAGCGGTTTTAATAATCCCCATGTATCGACTTTGAGCAAGATAAATCACAAAAACATTTTGGGGCCGGATAGCCGAATAGCGCCATCATTTTTCAGAATTTCCCTTACTTTTACCGGTTTTATTGCTTTTTTTGCAAAGTTTGTGCTACGGGGCTGGGGGTTGTTGAGGGAGGTAGGTGGGCATGCTAACTGCTAACAAAGCGGGAATAGGGAATTGCATGTACAAGTGGGCACAATGAAAGGTTCTACAGAGATAGGGATAAAACCTTAACCATGCATTGACAGGGCCGGGCGGAGCCGGGTAAGCCAGCTAGTAAATTAATAAAGTACGATGTGACTTCTGCTTAATCCGGAGGTATGGATGCCTGCATTCATTCATTGTTATCGGATACCGCTTGTAAAGCGTCTTCATTTTGAATGTTACTACTGCACACTCAGGGAGATTAGACAAGCCTTAATCGAGAGAGCGGACCACAAGACTGGAACTACTAGGACTGTCACATGTATTTGAGCTTAATCGTTTAAATCAACAAGAATATCATGTCATTTACCTTTCTTCGCCAACACCTCCTTTCCTGAGACTAAATGAAGTATGCTTCTACAAATGACTTATAGTCGCGATTTTCTTTTGGTGGGGCTGGATACATCTGAATAGTTGATGGTTCTGTCACTTTTGGTGACAGCATGGACGCATTTTTGTGAAATTATATGGTCGATTGCTTGCATGCACAATGTTGACGCTCTCTTTTTTGGCTGTGGCATCTACTACCGGGCTTTATTGGTAAATTCTCCACTGGCTTCGTCGTAAAGCATCGTAGCAAAGACAGACTCATACAAAGAGAAGAATACCGTTACATCGCTTTTTTTGTCGCTGCACTAATCGCTTTTTATTAAATGGTGCATTCAGTTCTCACGGGGAGAGAAAGAATTCATTGCCAAGTAATAACTGAAAAAATCCAAAGTGGCACGGGTTGTCGTGGTAGAAGGGGCTTGACCACAGGACCCGGATAGCAAAGGTAAAAGCGTACTGTCTCGTACCGATACCTTAGAAACTGACAGCTCGTTTGCGAATAACAGTTTAAATTAGTCTTCTTCTTGGAAAGAAAAGTTGTAACAGTAAAGTAACTCACACCTCCCGTTCATGGCCGTAGGTTCTAATGAACGACTCTCGAAATCTTTTGACAGATAGATGGTTGTCTTTGCTCCATCGAATGCGATCTTTAAAAATGTAGCAAAAGCAGACTAGGAGGAGCTAAAAAAACTCAGATTCAAACAACATACAATCAACAAAAATATCTAAACTGAACTTTCAAATAATCAACTCTTTCATAGTCCAACTCACAAAAGGTGTTTGTGTAGCAAAAAATCTATTTCATTCTACATATTTTCTAGATACGTGAAACATCCTGAATCCGTATTAAAATTCTCAGGTAAGCCAACATTCACCATTTTCACAGCTGTCCGGGGAACGACGCCCAACAAGATATTTCTCTTCCTATTTGGAGAGCACAAACGTCAACTCAGATCGCCGGGGCAGGCGGTCCGCAAACCCGCGCTTTTCTGCAAACGGTCAGCAAAATTTTGGAGCGCGGCCAGGGCCCGGCACAGATCGTCTGGAAGCAGGCTGGACTTCGTTTTTGAAGCAAACAGCAAAGGAGATATCGTTTCTGAGGAATAAGGGCCAAGCACCAAGAATGAGCGCCATTTAGTCGAGCACAAGCTTTACGGACAGGTTATCACACGAATGACATGCTCTATCGTGCATGGCGAAAAGTGCGCGCGATTTGAAAGCAAAACTAAAATAAACAAATTGATTGTTTACAGCGCACACAGGAGCATATGACACCAAAATTGAACTATATGTATAGAAAATTTGCGAAATTATTATGTAAAAAGATTTGGAAACTTATGTGAAGTAATACCTTTTCCAAAATTAGATCGTCTCCAGACGGCCACCAGACGATCTGAGATCGTCTGGAGCATATATTTTCGTCACTTCACATAAGATCTTCGGATCTTTTTAGCACGGACGGATTCCCCGGTCAAAAATCTACCCCTGAGCATGAAGACATTTTCATATCATTGCCTTTCCTTTGTTTTTTGCCTTCATTTAGTCTTGCTTTGTTAAATATCGCGCTCTAATGCCAAAGTCTTGTGCATGCGTAGTACTCAACTCCAATTTGGATTTTCGCTCTTATCTTACGTCTTTTCTTTCAGACTAGTAATTTTTTCTTGTTTTCATCTTCTTCTAAGCAGGTAGGTCAGAGGAGACTTCGTAAAATTTCCGTAAGTCAAGGAAGACTTCGTATTCAGAAACCCTAGAAACCGACTCGTGCCGGGCCCTGGGCGCGGCCAAACCTTTAGCGAGCGGTACTTCCGTGTTCTGTTAGCGGGCAGCAGTACAAAATGTTTTGCAAGCACTCGTTAGATAATCTCTTTCAGCTAGCGCTAGCCAAACTTTCAGCGGGCGCTCGGACTCTTTTCAACCTGTTTCGGGCGTACGTCGAGCGAAGGTAACTCTCTACATAAGAGAGGTGCCATCGATGGTTCAATTATCCGAGTGAGGTATTTCTCTCATCGGAAGGTACCTACGGGCTGTGCGGTCCTTCACAAAGGAACGGCCTTCAATAATTTTGCATACTCTCGCGGAAGGTCCGAGAGAATGCGGCCACTGCGCCGCAACTGATCTATGGAAAAAATGCGATTGTTCTCCAAGCATTCGTCGAAAATTTCGCCAATATTTTTCCAAATATTTGCAAGCGGACCGCAAAAAATCAACGAACTATTTTTCCGGTGCCCGCCTATCCATAAATTGCATGGCCGCTGCCCACGGCGATTCACGAGAATGTATAGGGATACTCAACCAGGCACCGTTTACAGGGAGCTGGTCCTGGTCCTGACACGGCATGTAGTGCAGAGTAATTCAACAGATAATTCCATTTTCGTCGTCTTTGACCGATTCGATACCAAATTCATTAGTAACTGCTTCGCACACCTTGAATGTAAACTTGTCGTTTATTTTTGTTCATTCCTAGTCGGCTCAAGCATGATTTCGCAAGATCCAAATTTTTTGAAAGATATAATAGAACCAGTCAGGGCAAAATATAGCAATGACCTTCAAGCAACAGCTTGTCGAAAGTTTTCCAAAATTAGCCCAATTTTCTATTCACATTATCCTCGCTTGCATGTTCAAATTTATATAACAATTTTCAAACTCTATTGCAGCGTACTTCTATTTCACTATTAGGCTCCCTGTGAAAATGACATGACAAGTCTTACTGGTGGATACAACTATAAATGTCTACATGGAACAGGTAAAAAGTGAGTTTGAGGAAACGCGAAGAATTTGCGCATCAACAAAAATTGAGCCCTCTTTGGCTACCTTCGAGAATTTCACCCAGTAATCACTACACTTCACAGCCATGTTTGGAGTAGCCATGCGTGCAGACATGTAAGCCCCAAAATGGGGTGGGGTTGAATTTGCTTTAGATTAGCGCTTCGCACTTACTGAATGCTATTTGGTACTAAACCCTCCAAGTTTGAGTATTCTATCTTTGGGTAAACCGTAAGGGGTTTTTTTTTCTTGAACCAGCCCAAGCGCGCCAAAAAACTTCGCAACCAAAAGATACTATATACTGTGCTGCATATTCCCTAAGACAATCGTGCGGCATTATGATCGCTTTCCGAAAACATAGCAAAGCGAGCAGCTCGCTCTAAAAATTTTGAAAAAGGTGCGGCTTATATAGGGTGTCCCAAAAATGTGAACACTGTTTGATCGTTAATAACTCCCTTGCTTTCATGTTTTTCGCCGAGCTTGATGCACCGTTCTACAGAGCGAGGTTCAGCTTAGATCCCTAGTACGGAGCGAATCATCGATCGCTCTTCATCACTGTAGGATGGTATGAACTTCCAGCATGTGGATCCATTGAAATTTGCCATTTGATAAAATTTTTTGAAAAAAATGTGAAAAATCGTGTACTAGGGTTTTTGCATGCGCTGATTCGACTACACAAGTTTTTGCGAGTGTTTCGAGTTCTTTTTTGATGGTGTGATCACATTTCTGGCAAATGCTAGAAATTCAGTTGTCACGGTTTACCTGGAATGAGCTTGGAAGAAAACATCGCAGTAAAATGGGAATTTCATATTCGAAATCAACGGCTTCCGTTGTCATAGTATAAGAGTTTTTGGCTTTTTTAATTTTGTCCCGAGGCAGAATACGGCCTCCAATGGCCTAAAATCCTTGTCGAAGTTCCTACCGTAATCCTACAGTAATGAAGAGCGATCGATGATTCCCTCCATACTAGGGATCTGAGCTGAACCATGCTCTATAGAATGGTGCCTCAAGCTCGGCGAAAGACATGAAAGCAAGGGAGTTATTACCCGATCAAACAGTGTTCACATTTTTTGGGACACCTTGTCACCTGGAAATCGGGTGCATATCACATCTCAATTGGTCAATTTGGCAACCCATGATTCCAATCCATATACTGAAATCTATAGTTCGCGGTAGCAATAGCAAATGCACACGTCGCTATTGCTACCGAATGCTGCAGATATCAGTAGGTAAAATTCTTGAATTTGCTTTACATTCGCCTTTTTGTTCGAAATTGCATCTTTGGCTAGCAATTGCATTCTAAAATCATCTCAAGATCGTCCTACTCCATTCTGCATAGATGGGTAGCAGGTCTTTTGCTTTGAAACTGGAGGTCATATCATATTGCAAGCACTGCATCACTCTTCAATCAGTAATTTGAATAACATAGATTCTCCAGTCATTCTTTATATCTCAAGCAATATTTACACTCGTCAGACATTCAGAATAGTTTCGCTTCATCTTAGGTTAGTGCATTATCTATACGTCAGTGGCGTATCGAGGGGGGAGGGCGCCCCTCCCCCCGAAAACGGGTCTCGAAATGTTTGAAAGTTACTTACATGGGTTATAAATTTGTGCAAATGACTTGTCTGCACTTGTAAATAATTGAAATAATTTTTAAAAATTTTTAAAAATTCGTTTAAGCCTCATTAAAAAAAATTTTCGGCCGCGAAAATTTTAAGGAGCATGCCAAAAAATTTTCCGAGTGCATGGCTAAGGCCACGCACCTTCATCGAAAAATTTTTTTTTGTCGCCCCCCTCCCTCCGAGCCGAAATCCTGGGTACGCCACTGCTATACGTCCATCGTTTATCTCCCTGAAACCAGAGACAAGCTGGTATCATGTTATTGTTCGACGTGTTATTTATTTTCTGTTCTTCGGTGCACCTCGAGTGTATTAGTAAAATAAGATAAAATAAAATAAAATAATACTCACCAAAATTAAGGCCTTACTCAAATTTCGCCATAATTGCTTCATAAACATTTTTGATACATATATTGCCGTGTTCCCTAGAAATTTTTTGCCTAGAACATTAAAATCCCAGTCATGTGCAAGACCTATCATTATCTGAATGAATTTACAAATATTTAAAAAATATGAAAACTGTCTGCTGAAGAATACAGAGACTGGATTACGGTTGCGTTATCGAACGTTCGGAATGGCCGATACTGCTTGGCCCACGCGAAGCGCCGCTGAAACATAACGAGACGCGCTTTGTATTTATGTTACTCTTTACACGCTCGTCGCGTGTCAACGACGGCCATTCAGTGCGGTCAAAGACTCAGTGTAAAGCTCTGTGTAGTGTAAACGGGCAGCATATTGCGCTAATGTTTGTCAGCATTCTGTTTATACTACTTAGATTTTTCTTTACTTACCAACACTTGCGTGAAAATGTGCGTTCATCAAAAACGCATAATTTTCGTGTAAGAATTAGAATAGCTCAGAAGCTCATTTGTTTCGCTTTGGATCTGAATTTTATCGCGGGCGGCGCATAATCAAGCAGTGAGTGTAGCCCCGCCGCGAGATTGAATCGCGAAAATTTTTAGTTTGCCCGTTGTCTGCAAATTTGTACATGTAACTTGTTTTCGCTTATAAATACTTGGAAAATTTTCCAAAACTTCCAAACTTTGAAGAAAGATTTCGGGAGCGGGGCTGAAGAATATTATGGATATCATGCCCTTGAAGACTATACATCGTCGATTCATTGACCGCACGGACTGCTCCAAGCTGCGGACCACGCGCGGAGCAGTTGAAATGTTGCGTGAGCACGATTTATACCATGGGACCTTGTATTGGGACAAGTGTTTTGATAATCTAACTTGGACTACGGGCTTGTGTACATGTAGAGTGTTTTCAAACGTTGGATACAATTTTTTGCTTTCTCTTTTCCATGACTAGAAATTTGTTGAATCTTGTAAGAAACTGTCTACAAGGGAAGCTACCTAACTTAGCTCGGCCTTTTGGCGAGGGACATATATAGTCTGAATCAGCTTCAAGGCTGATTCCAAATAAGCTATTCCTAGCTGCCACGCACCATTCCGAAGCGAGTTATGGGCTTTTTCCTGCGCAAAATTGGCATGCTCATTGACTCACGGGCATCGCTTCGTCATTATTTTAGTGCTAATACACCTGCGCTAAGCTTTTTTCAAAGAGAAAAGATTGGATTTGTACTATTTCGATACCTCAGCCCCTTTTTTGCGGATTTTTATCTAGAGGCAGTCTTCTCATGTTTAGTAGTATGCCAATTTTGCGTAGGAAAAAGCCCATAACTCGCTTTAGAATGGTGCGTGGTCCTTACAAGTTGAATCCTTTAGAGTCGTGCGGCCACGCTAATAGCGCAGGATACTATCAATGCAGACAAGGTCGAGGAGAACTTTAGGTTGTAACAGAATTAATGCAGGTTTTTCGCGCACCTTTTTCAAAATGCTGGTTTAGAAAGAGCAAGTGTTTTCTCGGAGAGTTTTACGTATCATTTGGAAGCTCTTTTCTCTAATTTCTTATGCATTCTTTACTTGAGCGGAAGCGAATTTGTCTAGAAGTTCTGAGCCCATAAATTTGAGAAACCAAATCTCGAAATTTTTTCTTTTAATTACCTCACCAAAAACAACCGGAATTCGCTGCAAATTTGATTAGTATTTTTGAATGAGCTCTGTTACAAAATGCATGTTGAATCTTGAATTCTGAAAACATCTGAGCCGAGAAATTCCAGAGCAAAATTCAACGGTCGCTGTGGTCCGTCTGCCCTACACAAAAATCCTCAGCGCGAAGCGACTGCAGAGCTTCCGCTTTGGGAAAAATAGATTTTAGACATCTATGGCTGAAAAAATCGAGAGCCGTTCTACCTAATCAGTTTTGAAAAAAACCAAAAGTTTCAGAAAAGCGATTTTTCAAAATCTCAGAAAAGTCGAAAAATGAGTACTTTCAAATTTTTTTCAAATATCAAATATTCTTTTTCATTTCCGAATACTGCTGCATTACCGATCATAGGCTACACAGTGAGTTATATTTGCGCTACCTTATTATATTTGATAGTAAGTTATGCTCAAAGTGAAGGTTTCCCGAAAAAATTCTTGGCAGAATTCGGGCTATATTTTTCTCGGTGAAGCTACAACAACACAGTAATGCATACTGAGTTGAAAAAGGTTTGCTGATTACAATACTTTTCGTTGCACACGAAAAGACTATTTGTGTAAAATTATAATGATCCAAATACAAAATTCAAAAACCTGCATTAATTCTGTTACAACCTAATACTTTTTCATCAAGGGATATGTTCAAAAATCAGCGTGAGTAAACAGAAAATTGCAAAGGTGACATAGACTAGCCTGTCACCTTCATCTGGAGCAAACAAACAGTAATTAAGGGCTACTTCGGGTGTTGAGGAGTAGAAAAATTCTGGTTGGCTAAGAGCGCTTAGGTGAGTGGCATTACGGAATGCCACTGCCACTTTTAATAAAGAGATGAATGTAATGGAAATGTATTAGCAGGTGGAGACAGAGAAACAAAAATTGTTTTGTCAAAAACTTCAAAAGCTAAAGACTTTGTGGGTTGAAGATTGCGACTAGAAAACTAAAGGCTTTTGTTTCCGCATAAGCTATCATTTGTTTTGATGGACGTTCAAAATTCGACGTTTGCCGATTGGAAAGACTCAATCGTATGTATCGATTGCCTAAGAAATAGCTCTGCAAACGCATGCTTTTAGTGGACAGGCGAGCAATCAGTTAAGTTCTTCGTTTCTTCCTAAGCTCTGAACTTCTGAAGAAAAGTAAGATTCGGTTTGTTTATTCAGAACTCAAATTTTTTACGACTGATGAATAGCATCGCACATTAATGTGTCTCAAAGTATCTCATTTGAGACAGACAAGAACGCTTTGCACAAACCTGATTCATTCTTAAGCATGGCATACTCAACTAATCAACGTATTTCTGCTTTCCTTGGAATTTAGACGATCTTTCAACAAACTCCCAATTGAACTAATCGCGTAGAGAACCTGCAGTCTTTGACGAGCTGTTATGAAGGAGCTTTGCTTCAACACGTCCATCTTTTCATCTCCGTAACTCCATTCGATTGAATTTTCCTATCATGACTTACAATAAGCGCTAAGGGCCTGTCTGTTATCTGTCTGTATGTCTGCCTGTCACGAACGTATAGCGAGGTGCAGCCAACGTTTTAAGCTAGAATTTTTGTTATAGCACCCTATCAGCAGGTAAACTGTGCAAAAGTACAAGCTGATCTAATGAGTGGAGCCATTGAAAACCGTGCGTCAACGGATCCACGCAATTTCTGGCCCTCCAAGATGGGTCAATAATTGGATTTTTCGCAAAGTCGTGATTCGTTCAACAAGTAAATCCGAAAAACCTTGTCAGCTCAAATAAGCAAAAACTCTAGTTTTATGCAGAATTGTAGTTAAAATTGTGTAACCGCGCAAACTGTCAATTGGCTATGGTTTTACTCTAAAATTTGAACGGATATTTGAATAGATATGTAGTACAAGGTGGTTTTATCCTTATGGTGACTATAATGCCAAAAGAAAATTCAGTAACTCATTCGAAATCGCATTTGTTCTTTTGGGTATAATTTTTTCTCTCAAAATTACCGATCTTACATGGAAAAGCTTTACGAACGACTTTACAATTTATTCGTGATGATCGGCATCGGGCAGTGAGTATCAAAGTGATGGTGCGAGAATGAGGAGAAATAGATAGTAGAGCTAGTGCGAACCTCTGTGAAGCAGTGCATTGGTAACAAATAATTTTTCTCTTACAAATGAACAAGCTTATGGGCGGGAAAAATCAGGCGATTTTGGCAGGAAGAAGAAATCGACGCTCAAGTTGGTTGCAGTGTGAGAGCAAAGAGAAAATAGCTTAAGCACAACAAGAGACGATTAACAGACTCTAATATAATCCGTAATCGAAATAAACTCATCTTTCCTTATTTATATACACAAAGGTGCAAAAATACTCAGAAGAATAAGAATAGCCGCTTGCCACTTGCACATTTGGGGGGCTCATCGGCTGTTGATTTCGATTGCACTTGACACGTTGAACCTAGTGAAGTGTGCTTACGTCCTTGAGCACGCGACGAACCCGGCGTACTTTCTTCTAGTCGGTGGCAACTCCCTGCTTTTCCACGCCTTTTTCTTTGTCTGTCCCGCAAGTGAGGACTTCATGACGTGCTCTCCTATGCGCACGATGGCGAGCACGTCCTACAGTGATGACGTCCATCGTTTTCACCCGGCGGCCGTGACAAGAGATAGCCGCCGAATAATCGCGGCCGAAGCGACACGTACTGGTACGTGCTTTGATCAAGAATGTGGTGACCACCAAAAAGATTACTACGGACCCTGATTACGCAAGGCAATCTAGAACTGGATTTTTATATAAAAATAGCCGAGTTAAATATATGAGGAGCTGGCCAACTTCTTGCCCATCAATGCAACAATTTTTTGCAGCCATCCCCTTACAAATCAGATCACCCCATCGTTACTGTCACAGAAATCATCC
This sequence comes from Cylicocyclus nassatus, assembly GCA_958299035.1. Lineage (NCBI taxonomy): Eukaryota > Metazoa > Nematoda > Chromadorea > Rhabditida > Strongylidae > Cylicocyclus > Cylicocyclus nassatus. The sequence continues at coordinate 65,505,247 of CATQJL010000112.1, forward strand.
ACAACATACTCCCACATCTTTTTCCCTTTTCCTTTCCTCTTTTAATCCATCTCCTCATCTTCTGGACATCGTAAGTGTTTATCACTGCCCTACCGAGCCCATTTTCTGCATTGATTTCCACTTAGCCTTGATAATAAATAAAGACTTGTTTACAAAGAAGACGAGATGATACGGCGCCAAAATTGGTGTATAGGTGCGTAACCAGAGGTGCGATAGTCGGAGCCGATTCTCCGCCTACCTTCACTTTTGAGCTGGTACAGGGTGACCACCTTCACTTTCAGGTTTGAAAATTTCTTTGCTAGAGCTCAAAAGAGGAAAATAAGCAAAAGGAATGTAAAAAAAGTATTAGGAGCATATATCTGTGTAGTAGGTCGATCCAGGCAGTAACCGCCGAGAACCAGAATTTCGAATGATAAAATAATGAAAAATCGTGAAAAATCATTCCACTGTTACAAATCTGCTGGCTGAAGACCTCTGCAGTTGCGACTTCATAGGTTTTGAAGGGTAAGTGTTGTTCTACCAGATAGTGAAAGAGTCAGTTTGATTTGAGGAGTGGCCGCCGAGAACGAGCATTTTGAAAAACCTTAAATCTTCTCAATTTTAGGTTGCTTAATGACAACTGACATTTAAACTCTTATAAATCCGGACTTTGAAGGTGCGTGATGTTGCGACTTTATAGGATTATGTCTTAGCTGTACCGATTCTTTGAAACATCGCCGAGATCCAGGCTCTTAAAAAAGCAGGTAAAAAACCGTTTTTCAGCTCATAACTTCTTCAGGATTGCATAATTCATGTTGCGACTTCATAGGTTGGATTCTCCTCATCAAGAGCTTTCAGATGATATATAATATGTGGGGGATTCACGCCTCCCACGGCATATGCCCGGGGGTGGAGTACCTCTCTTCACTAATTCTCCAGTGGCGGCCTCGCGCCAATACATTGAAATGGGCGGGGTGGAGAATTAGTGAAGAGGAGTACTCCACCCCGGGTTAGAGGCGCAAGAAACATTGAATCCCCCACATATTATATATCATCTGAAAGCTCTTGATGAGGAGAATCCATCCTATGAAGTCGCAACATGAATTAGGCAATTATGAAGAAGTTATGAGCTGAAAAACGGTTTTTTACCTGCTTTTCAAAAGCCTGGATCTCGGCAATGTTTTAATGAATCGGTACAGGCATGGCGCCGCAATCACGCTCCAAGCGCGCGGTAATGCGCCCGGACACAGCATGCCGTTAACTTGGAGATTAACTTTCATTTGTCGCATAATCATTGTTGTTCGTGTCTTTTGTTCTATTCCTATTTGTTACCTCCTTTGTCAATCATGAGCTAACCATAGACGTGTCGCACTTTTGCGGGAAAAAAATAGAAACTTTGTTTTCAAAAAACTGTCAAAGCCACCTGCGAGTCCTGGTGAGCTTATAACCACGTTTTAGGCAAAGTTCCAATAAAAAACCAGATACTATTCCTCATCAAAGGCACTGGATCAGCAAAAAGAACCCTTCTCTGATTTTGGTGGTGTTAGGCAGTAGACCTCCAAGCACACTATAGCCTAAACCCCGCCTGTCACTTCATGCGTTGAGTTCTGAAACGCGCTTCAAACTTCCACCAATGACGCCCATTCAAGGGAATTGGGCGGGGCCGGTGGAGTTTTGAAGCGAATCTCAGAAATTTGCTCATGAATTTGCAGGTGGGGTTTGGGCTACAGTTTACTTGAGGGGACTACTACTTGAATTCACCCAAGTTCAAGAAGAATCCGTTTTGTCGACCCATTGCCTCTAAACTTACAAAGCATTGTGGAGGTTCGGTTGGTTGAGATTATTATGATTTCTTGTCACGGGAGGAGAAGCAAACCGTGGCAAAAGCGACTGCGCAATCTTCAAAATTACAGTGCACAATCTTCCGCAATCTAAATAGCCCAGAACTTTCTTTGGCACTTTTGCACTCTGCCACTTTGGAAGAAATCCAATCAAAGTGGAGAACTTTGATTTTCCAACTCTTTGAGGACGCTTGCAGCAAAGTCGGTAACTGAGGAAATAGATATTTTATGAGCAGCAGATTTGATATTCGCCTGAAGCATACGAATTCAATCTTTTTCCTGCGGTTCTGAAACGCAGCAAAAAAGAGTGAAATTGTGTATTGCATAAAAGTTATTTTCTAACGGACTATTATCCAAAGTTAAGAATTAAAGGTCGACAAAATTTCGCCGTTCAGTTCTTTATCTTCTCGCCATGAAGAGCCCATATCTGGGCTTTCAAGAGTATGGAAATGGCGAAAATAAGTTTTTTTCGATGCTTTCTAACAAGGGAAGCTTGTTTGGTCGAAGAGGCCTTTCCAAATTAGATGTATACCATATTAAAGCGCATAAAACGCTGATTCCAAAACTGTCTTCCTTATCTGCAGAACTTTTATGGACGAGAAGTTATGAGCGTTTTTTGGAGCCAAAAATTGAATGTGCATTTTAAATAAAATGAGTTGTTAGAATCTTACTAGCCTTTAAATAACGTAACCGAGTGTGGTATAATTTTTATTTTAGAGTAATTTTCAAGTGTGTTTTGGTGATTATCATTGCTCCGTTGAAGAGCTAGAAAAAGTATTACGGTTATTTTTGTCACACTTGCACATTCAATTTTTAACTCCAAAAAACGCTCATAACTTCTCGTCCATAAACGTTCTGCAGATACGGAAGGCAGATTTGGAATTAGCATTTTATGCTCTACAATAGGTGTACATTCCATCAAAAAAGGCCACTTCGACTAAACAAGCATTCCTTGTAAGCAGGCCTCGGCACAGGTGGCTTGCAAAGCAAGCTGGATATCGTTTTTGGGGGAAAAGCAAAGGGGATATCGTTTTTGCGGAAGAGCATAGCGCTGCCGGCATACCGCCAGCAAATAAACAAAGGGTTTGTTTACAGCGAAGTGCAGATGAAATGGCACTAGAATAGGTGTGTAGATGGGCAATGGGGAGTTGGGACTATGTGTGAAAAATTATGTGAACCAAAGGCATGGCAAACTTTTTTCGGGGTTAGGTGGCTTTCAAGCCACCTGGATAGTTACCTGAGGTGGCTTATCGCAAACAAAGTTATATGATTCCTATTCTTCACATAATCTTTTCAAATTTTTTACATGAAAGTAATCTAGATCTAATATTCTACAAAACATATTCTTGTACCTCCTCAAACCCTCTCCTCCTCGCCTAATTATAGCCCTCCAATTTATCTGGATGGCAGCGGCAAAGGGGGTGGCGGTCAAGATGAACGATAGCATGTGCCAGCCACCAGCTGGGCACCGTCCGGGGCGCGCTGATCGCTCCGCCCCTTGTTAATTAGCCTAGGAATGTGTTGCAGCTATTGGAAAACTCTCTAATACTTCGTTCATGCTTCTCCAGTTGTTTATAATTTGGATAACAGTAGATTTCAAAATTTTGAATTAAAATCAGTTTTCGGATCATTTTTCATTATAAAATTAGTTCGCAAGCTCTTTCTAATGTAATTCAATTATATTTGTTCCTAGTAGGCTTGTCCAAAATGATTTTTCATTGCAGGTATGAGGAAATTGTTTCGAAAATGCTCGGAAAAGTGTTTTTCTCTATTCACATCTGCTACCATTTTGAATATGCTTTGTTGTGCACTCTCAAGTTTAGTTTAAAAAAAAGTCAGCTTATCAGAAATACTATTATTATTGTTGAAATGACCAACACCATTGTCTCTTTTATCGGAAAATTAAGTTTTAAATCCCTAATCATAGCTAAAAACAGATTTCATTGCGACGAGTATCCAAAGCAAGCATTATAGGCGAATTTTGTTTCAAGCAAACAACTCGTTTTGCAAATTTGCGATCATATCACATAAATTTTCTCAGATTTCAGGAAAATCATACTGCACTTATAAATTCTCGAATCTGCTTCAAATATCAAAATTCTTTTATTTTGCTTTCAAAAACTGCTATCCTCAGTATAAATCGATCTGTAACTCAATCGAAATTGCGCGTGAACTAGTCGTAAGATGTGAGGTCACTCAAACAAGCATGCCTGAGGTGTTCTAGATTGATTTCGCACTTCAAAGTTGGATATCCAGGAGTCATTCGGTCATCCCACATCAGCGTTCATTGACTGCCAAAAAAGAAACAAAATCAAAACAGGATTTTGTAAATAGCAAGCTTCATCCCAGCTTGCAACAAGCTTGTAACTCACTATCAAGTTATTATTACTTGACGGTATCGTCCGAGAAAGTCGTCCGCCGCATTAGGGTGGAGCTTCGAGCGAACACGTTATTGCCAGTTCATGACCCCGCGCGCCACTGGTACCAGCTATCGTTCATCTTGGCATACAAGGGGAGGATACTTAGCCGAAAGCACCAATCCAAATGAGACATATTAGGTCGTTCCGAAAGTAATGCCGCTTTTTTCAAACGTACGCCACATTTCGTGGAACAAAGATATGTAAGAGATTCTGGTAGCATTTGATGCAGCATTTCATTCTCTTTCTAATGGTCTTATAACTACCGCACAAAATTGAATAACCTCTGGGAAAATTATCGGAATCTGCGACCCATGCTTTTTGAGAAGGTCAAGTTTCACAATTTTTCCAAATTTTTATAACAACCCCCGGAAGGAGTCCAAGTTAAGTATGGATAGAGCAAACCCTACGGGGAATAGCACAACTTTTTTCCATTTTTCAGAGCTCGTCATAATTTCTGTATAGATTTTTTGATGGAACCACCGAATTTTAGCAGGCTCGTCTCAGACACAAATGCATCAAACACCAAGAAATCGTCGGATTTTGAAACTTACAAAAATGGATTATGGTTTTGCACTAATTTTACAAAGCAAATGAGCGTTTACCGCTTCAGATTAGCAACTTTCGAAAATTTCGGGTACACCTTGGGGTGCCTTGGAAAAATTGAATTATGGTGATTTTATCTCGGAAAACTTTGTGAATCGGAAACCAAAAACAACTGGTTAAAAGAGGAGAAAAAGCTGAGTCGAATGACACCCGAGTTGCTTGCCGGTTGTTGTTCTGTAAGGTTTGAGTTGACCAAATATGGAATTTGATAGCATTGAAAAATTGATTCCAGAAACTCTTAGAAGCAAGCTAAGGAAAAGAAAAAATCACTCTATGTCCTGTAGGGTTTGCTCTATCTACCAGTCACTTGCACTTCTCCGGAACATAGGTACAAAAATTTAGAAAAATAGCCGAACTTGACCATGGCAAAAAGCATGAGTTGCAGATTTTGTTAATTTTTCGAAAGATCAATGAAAATTATGCAATGAAATTACAACTATTAGAAAGAGGATGAAATGCTGCATCGAATGCTTATAAGATCTCTTGAAAATCTTGGTTCCATGAAATGTGGCGTTCATTTGAAAAATGCGACATTACTTTCGGAACGACCTAATATATCGTCTTAAAGCGCTTAAAACGCTGATTTCAAATCTATAATCTCTAGATGCGGAACGGTTTTGTAAAAGGATTTATGAGGGGTTTTCTCTCTGGGGTTGAGGCGCCCTCCAGTGGGTCTCCCCTTATCTATGAGCATTGTAGAGAAGTACCAACTGGTGGCAACTGGCCTAGTGGTAAGTGACTTGCTTGAGGAGATCAAGGTTTCAATTCCTTCGCATGCCATTTTATCGCAATTTTTGCAATTTTGAGCTTCTAAATGGCTTTGGAGCCCTAAAGCTTGAAATTTTTGATGATATTGATGCTACGAAGTTAGAAGTCTTGAAAAAAACCAAAGTGAAGGGCAAAGATTCAGAGCTGGGAGGGGGGGGGGAAGTAAGTTGGTGTTTTTTCTCATTCCTCTTGCGGATTCACAGAAGGCAATCCACCAGCTCTTGTAAGATCGCTTGTTGACTCCTCCCTCGCTATGACTTTCCACAGATGGATTGCTGCTTTTTCAGCAAAGGGAGAAACAGCGGCCACTTTCCGGCAACTGGAAGCAAAGTGCAATCAATCATTTTTTCAAAGCCCGTCTACCCGGCGGTTGCACGAGGAGGGGATTTGCTCTGATATAGCACACTTTGGGCATACTAGTTCAGATTAGCGCGTTATCGATGCGTGTGGTAGTTTTTATGATTGTAAAAATAACAGCTATTCGCATTGAGCAGCAGTGCAGTCAGGCAAATGAGAAAATACGCTTGAAAAGCTGAGAGACTTATACACTAAGGAAAAAGCCTCGCTTACCGGTGGTTTCTGCTCTGCAACAAAGTGCGCAGGCCGCTACAGTCAAGGTCATAGAGTTCACTACGACTTTGGGTCTTACCCTTGGCAAGAACTGTTTCACCAGTTCAAATTCGAAATATGACACCTTGAAAAAGGTCTGTCTCGGTTTTTGCCTCTCCGAGTTGGATTTTCGAATTCAGCATAGCGTCTAAACCCAGGTAAGCGAAGCTAGAAATTGAGTGCTTGCACGTGCCTTTAAAATGTTTTTGCCTTTTATACTTCACATAAGTTGCAGAGAGAAAGGCTGAAAGAATTCAAAATGAGAGGTGGTGATATCAAGCGTGCTCGCTTGATTCTTACAGTTTTTGGTGAACAATCTAGAACTGACAAAGAGGATACCGCATGCAAAAATTCTGCATGTATTTATTTATAGATTCATCAAGTAACCTCATGATAGCTGTAATTTCAGAAGATTGTATGGTCATGGCAGCATGTTACTGAATGCAGTTCATACACTATCATCAACATCTTTAACAATCAAATTAAGCGCACTTAAAAGAACTTCTTCTTCCTTCTGCGCATATGACTGCGACGTGGACAAGGGCAATAATGCGCATCTTTTCCTGGTGGTCCAGGCATTCTACTTGAACCCGGGTGTCCATCACTTCCTCGCGTTCCCGGCATACCATACCACAACCTTCCATCCATTCCAGGTGCTCCCGGTCGACCGTCCATGCTTGGATGGCCAGCTTGTCCAGCTCCACCTGGAGGTCCTGCTGGTCCAGGTGGACCGTTCTGCCCACGGGTCCCCGGACTTCCAGGCCTACCGTCCATTCCGGGATTTCCTGGAGGTCCGTCGGGTCCAGGGGGACCTGCCGGCCCTGATGGGCATCTGACACATGCATGGTCAGGCGGTGGGCAATGAATTGGTGCATAAACGGTCATATCATCTTGACCCGGTGGTCCTGGTGGTCCAGGATTTCCTGAAAAGTTGAAGGAGTAGGAGTGTCGTTCAAACAGCATTTCTCAAATACTACTCACCTGGCATTCCAGGCTGTCCAGGTGGACATGGAGTTCCAGGAGGACATGTGATAGTTTCTGGCTCACAATGGCACCACGCTGGTAGGATAGCAAACATCTGCCTCTTCGGGCGAAAGAAAGAGCTGAATGGATTTTTTGGTGCCCGCGTCGGCGGAGTGACCATGACTTGCACTTCCACCATCTCAACCCAAGCAGAAACCGTCTTTATTCGGAAAGCCGCCACTGCGTCAAGTACCTGAATGCCCTTGCCATGTAAACTGGTCATGAGAGAAGCGCTCCTTTTCCGGTGAAGAAGCCAGCGCTTTCCTTTGTAAAAAACGACAATGAAAATGAGAAGGATGCTAGGTTACTGGTACAGGGACGCGCGGGAGCGAGAAGAAAAGTCTTTTTTTGTGAGTTTCTGTTCTGTTAAAGTTCCGCACTTCGAAAGAACAACAATTATTATACGAAATCAAAACAAGTGCGGAATGATAATTGCTGCTGTAAATCTTCAACTAGCAAATGAGCTGCCGTCGTGGCTCTCATTTCTTCTATTCAAAAGAAACTTTTTTGCCTTCCTTGTTGATGCTGCAAATATACTCAGGTTCAAATGGTATTGCTAAGGGTTTATGAGTTGAAGCGATACTTACTAAACTTTCACGATTACATGAGTCTTGCAGCTTGTATATGAGTACGTATATTAAAATTTCCCATAATTTCTATTTCTAAAAGATGAAGATGCCCAAAAAGTCAAGAGAAAATTGTATCTCCATTCTAAAAAGTTTCACGAGCTTCTTACTTGTTCGTTCACACTTTCTCTAAAGATGGTATTTATCAGCAAATCTACTCATTTTTTTCAGTGGTCAAAACTCGAGAAACCTACCAAAAATAGACCAAAAAGACGAAAAAGTCGTTTTCTTAGGTTTTTTCTGCGCTAAACTTAAGATATCTTATAAAATACTACCTGTAAAGGACCAAGAACTTATTATTATACTTCCGAAGGCTCATATAGGGCCTGCCGGATCGCGAGAGTCGGACGTGCGTACGGCCATTGCGCCGCGCACGTCCGATGTCACTAAGGCAGGTGCCAGACTTATCCGCTTCGCCAGTTCGTTCGGTTTACAGGTCAAATCACTGCACTGTCCAACAGCAAAGGTGGTGAACCGAATGAACTTGTTCAACAGGATAAGTCTGGCACCTACCTGAGTCGTCGGACGCACATCTGACGCGCGCGGCGCAGTGGCCGTACGTACGTCCGACTCTCGCGATCCTGCAGGCCTCTATACCTTAGAACTACCTGTGTGGGAGCAGCCGACTGCAGCTCTGGCAAAAACGTGAAAAATTTCTTGTCTCTATTTTGGCCATGAAAAAAAACAGCAAATGCGCGTATAAATGTCGGTCAAAAAGGAAGTCGATAGTGGATTTCAAAAACAGATACAATATTCTCTTAACTTTTCGGGCATTCAACTTTTTTTAGATCTCGGCCTTGAAATATAGAGCAAACTATGAGCAAAAGTTTGAGTGCTATCTCGTAGAGCTTGCTTTGATCTGTCGTATGGTATCGCGAAATTTAAGAAACAAGCGGAATGTGAGTTATTGCGGTAAAAAGTAGAAACGATGAAAAATCATGGGACACCCTAATACATATGGGACACGATGTCCCAAAAACGTATGGAACGTTTTAGTTAACTAAAAGTTAACTAAAACGTTTTGCTCTAACTGCTCTAAGACTGTAGTCTTTAACTACAGTCTTAGAGCAGTCACAAACAGGCTTTCATCACACTTCCAATAATCTAGTCCGAATGCTTAGACCCAAACTACATGATGAATTATCGTGGTATTAGAGTATGAGTGACTGTGTATTTTTGTCTTTTTGAGGAACGCCTAGAGCGTATGTAATAAATAAATAAATAAATAAATAAACATCTGATCTAGGGAGGGTCCCTTATAAAAACGCTATATAGTAGAGCTGACTTCAACTTAGATTTATAGTATGGTGCAAATCACCGCTCTCCATCATTAGGTTACGGTCGGAACGTCTGTCGTCGGCGCCAAGTAAACAGACTGACGTTTCAAAAAAAGCTTCAAACGAAAAAAAAGCTTCGAACGCTATATAGTAGAGCTGTCTTCAACTTAGATTTATAGTACGGTACAAATCACCGCTCTCCATCATTAGGTTACGGTCGGAACTTCTGCCGTCGGCGCCAAGTAAACAGACTGACGTTTCAAAAAAAGCTTCAAACGAAAAAAAAGCTTCAAACGCTATATAGTAGAGCTGACTTCAACTTAGATTTATAGTACGGTACAAATCACCGCTCTCCATCATTAGGTTACGGTCGGAACATCTGTCGTCGGCGCCGAGTAAACAGACTGACGTTTCAAAAAAATTTTAAAAATCTGAAATCTGAAAAGTTGTGTTCCATTCACCCGCATGTTGATTTTATAAAAGCAGCGTCCAAACTAGATCTATGCCTTTCTTACTGTAAACGGACCTGAAATCAGGAAAGTGCTACCGAGCCACGCTTACGCTATCGAGCTCCGCCCACACAGGCAATTGAAGGTGCCCACGCTTGCAAGATAGGGTTTGAAGGGACTTTTCGGAAATTCGCACATTTTTTACCTCATATCTGAAATCAGGGCCACGGAAAGGCTACAGAATGACAAAGACATAGTAGCCGAAGACTTGGGAGTGCCCACTACAGCTGATTAATTTTCAAAGTTTCCTCGTAATGCTACAGTGATAAAGAGATCGCTAATTTCTCCACACTGTCCGTTCCATACTGTAAGTCTAATTTGAAGGCAGCTCTACAATATGGTGATTAAAGTTAAGCTGATTCTTCATACAAGAGAGTTTTTAAGGATGATCGATAGTTTGCTCTATATAAAGTTCAAGGTCGAGATCTAAGAAAAGTTGAATGCCCGAAAAGTCAAGAGATTATTGTATCTGTTTTTGAAATCCACTATCGACTTCCTTTCTGACCGACATTTATACGCGCATTTGCTGGTTTTTTTTTCATGGCCAAAAATAGAAGAAATTTTTCACGTTTTTGTCAGAGCTGCAGTCGGCTGCTCCCACACAGGTAGTTCTAAGCAGGGTCAAGCGTGTTGATGCGATCCGGGACCCCCAATTACGACCCCCCCCCCCTTGAAGAAACCCATCCGTACAACCCCCCCCCCCCTCCATCTACCCTCATACCTCCCCTGCCCAATTCCTCGCGGTAACCTGCATAAGCGAATGTCAATATTAAAAAACACCGGCGTGAGAGCTTCAGTGAGGTTTCTGAAGCGGAATTTCTAAGCCGTCGGGTGCGCCCAGCATCTTTAGCACACATACGCACCTTCAATAGTATTTGAAATTCTGCAAGTTTTTTTTGAATTTTGAGGCATACTTCAGGCCAGCAAATTCGGTTCCCGTATGCGACATAAATTTTTGCACGGAGAAAAAAACTGCATTTTTGAACTACAAAAAATGTTTTCGACTAAGAAGCTTACTGTCTACCTCTTGCGCAGTTTTTCCTGCGAAAAAAACCGCTTTAGCGCCATCCAGAACGATGTGAAAAACGTGCGTAAGCACGGTAGTTTGAAAATTCGTAACTAAGGCCAAGAAAAGGGACACTGCCTTTAAATGCATCTTGAAGCGCTGATTTCATATTTGCTCAGTATCTGCTGTGCACTTTTCCGAAGTTGTGAACATTTTGTGCCACCAAAAATTTCGCTGTTTTGTTGACAACATTACCGTTAGAATGTTCACTTACGCACTACAAAAGAGTGTCTAAGTAAAAAAAGGCTTACGTTAAGCTCAGAAGAACTGTCTCCGATTCAGAGTCTAAAAAGTCTGGACACTGACGTTTCTGTCAGAGAGTGGCACAGCAGATAACGAACATAGATCTAGAATCAGCGTTACAAGACGCATCTACTGTTACATATCTCACTGCAAAAAGCCACAGTCACCAAGCATCCTTTCATCCTAAAAATTGACAAAACAATTTGCGTTTGACACTACAAAGGAGTAGATAGCCATCAGCAACAGAACAAATGGTGGCGTATGCTCCTATTGAGGAGCAAATCCGACCATAATTATTGTGTTTCTAGCGGCAAAAAAGGGCAATTTTTCATAGTACTCATTAAAATTTACGTAGTTGGTTTCGAAAATGTATTGGAATCAACGAAAGTTTGTGCATGTTCTAAAGTTTCCATCATAGTTTAAGTAGCTTCAGCCTTCTGTCATCAGATTATCACACGATACTATTAAATGGTGAAAGAATACTATTAGGTTGTTACATAAGTCTTGTTACACTTTGACTTCTTACGGCGATAAGTCATGCACCTCATACTCTTTACAGGGCTCCAGGGTACCGTTCGAAAGAGCAAAGCAAGCTCTACAAGATAGTCTGCCAAGGTCCGCACCCTTTTCGACCCACTGTAACTTTTCATCCAAAATCTGAGTCGCACTGAAGGGACAAAATATCACGAAAAATCATTTCTTTGTTCAGAAAAGTCCTACGAATCTCCAACTTGCTCACAAGAATTGCCCACTATATCAAACACTCATACGTACCTTTGATGTATTGTTTCCTCGTCTAGAAATCGAGAAATGGAAAATTTTTTAGTTTCTACAAAAACGAAGCTATGTTGTTTCTGTTTATGTAGCTGTATACTACAAGCTCTCAGAAGTATAACCGTAAATTTTCAGCTCTTCAGAAGCCCTAGTTTTCGAGAATTACCTAATTTAGCTTTGAACACTCGAGTGAGAAAAACTAAATTTGATATTTTTCGAAAACTAGAGCTTCTGGAAAGCTGAAAATCTACGGTTATACTTCTGAGAGCTTGTAGTATACAGCTACATAAACAGAAACAACATAGCTTCGTTTTTGTAGAAACTAAAAAATTTTCCATTTCTCGATTTCTAGACGAGGAAAAAATACATCAAAGGTACGTATGAGTGTTTGATATAGTGGGCAATTCTTGTGAGCAAGTTGGAGATTCGTAGGAATTTTCTAAACAAAGATATGAATTTTTCGTAATTTTTGAGTCTTCACTACGACTCAGATTTTGGATGCAAAGTTACAGTGGATCAAAGTTGGTGCGACATTTGCATACTATCTTGTAGGACTTGCTTTGCTCTATCGAATGGTATCCTGAAGCCCTGTAAAGAATATGGAATGCATGACTTAATGCCGTTAGAAGTCAAGTGTAACAAGACTTATGTAACAACCTAATACTATTGATGCTTTATTGTGTTTGGTGTCACTGCCGAATGTTCTCAAAAAAATCGAGACAGTTAGAAAGTCTAAAGAAAGAAATCTTACAAAGATTGTGCTTTTTCGTGCAGTAACCAGCCCAAACTACTCCTTTGTCCTACCCGACCATAAAACCAGAATGCGAATTGTTTGCTCTTTACAGAAGACTTTTAGCAACGCAAAGCTTCTTTGAACTTGACAATTTCTAGGTTTGCGAGGTATAACATTCCGCTGTGACATGAAAGTTTCTTCTATCGGACAGCCTCAATTCTGAGAAAATTGCCTCCTTCGTTCTTGTCTTTGAACTCGACTGCTTAACTGCTGCTTCAAAGGAAGCAGATGTACTTCATCGTTTGAAATTTGAAAATATTACTTGGGTGTGGTAACCTGAAGTTGCTGACCGAATGTTCAATCTCCCTCTCATTAGCACCACCGCTTACCTCTCCTATACATTTTGCTTATTGTTGGGGTTTTTTCTTCTCACGCTTACGTATACGATGGTAGGCCAAACAACATTGGGCTAGCAATTTGCAAAAAGGGCGTATCTGATATGGTTAACAAAATCATGCTATCACTAACATCAGAGTCACCTCACGACCCCCCCCCCCCTTCCTTCCTCCCCTCAAGACGACCCCCGGGTGTGGCATGCCACACCCTTCACGCTTGATCCTGAGTGTTTATTTGGCTGACATTTTGACTTCCCCTTCGTTACAGCCTAAAAAGTGAGGAAAGAAAATTTAGTCCAGATGTCTCGTCATACATAGAAATTGTTAAAGTTGCGTTGCTGCGTAGAAGCTCATTTTATCTCCGAATGCGGGACTGTCACCACCACACCGACAGGCGATCGAGTGACCATAAATTATTAGAGTTCTTTGGAATCAAGATCCGCATAACTACATGTCAGTTGCGGTCTCAGGAATTTAGGCTGGGGGGAGCGGGGGGGGGGGACAAATTTTTCTCCAAATAAAGTTGCATAGCGTTGTCCACGCAGAAAAGAACATTTTTTCGGGATACTTCCCAAAATTTTTGAGGGACCATGATCCGAAATTTCAGAAAAGGGGGCGCGGTGGCAGCCATGCTCTCAAAAAAAAGTTTTTTCACAAGACTAACGAGGAAAGGATACTTGATGACCGCGGCCTTTGAAATGAAACGTAAACCATTAAGTGGTCTTGAAGCGCTGATTCCAAATCTGTTTTCGGTATCTGGTGTGCGCTTTTCCGAAAGAAGTTGTGGACATTTCTTACCACAAATTCTGCACTGTTTTTCATGCAGGATTACCATTATCATTAGGATGTCCGCTTACGCACTACAAAAGAGCGTCAAAATGGAGTACGGAGCTTTACATCAAGCTTAGGAAAACTGTCGATATATCAGTTTTAAAAAGTCTGGATGCTGACGATTCTGACTCCTAAATCTCGCAAAATCAATGTGGAAAAAGTTCATAATTTCTCAGAGAGTGGCACAGCAGATGATGAACATAGATTTGGAATCAGCGTTTCAAGACGCATCTACTAGTATGCATCCCATCGCAAAAGGCTACGGTCACCAAGTATCCTTTCCTTATGAGATGGATTTCAAAAAATATTATAAGTTAACCTAGTTATTTACAAGTACAACTAACTCCTGCTTATTTTTATAACTTATATAAGTAACCTTCGAATACCTCGTGGCCCATTCTCGAGGGTGAGGGGGTGGATTCCCACCCCATCGGTCTGCCACTGCTTCAGGCACGAGCTCATTGGTTATGACAATACCTTTATTTATTTTGGACTAGCTGGCTTACCCGGCTCCGCCGTATGTTCCAAATAGAAAATTCCATTTCTTAACCGATCCGGACCAAACTTGACACACATACACTTCGGGCCCCGGCGGGTGTCACAGTCCACTTTTCGCTATCGACCCATGTCGATTTTATCGATTTTTTGCAAAATTTGAGCTAGGGGGTTGGGATTTGGCACAGGGGGGTAATCGAGCATGTTGATTACGAATACAATATTAGTTTTCGAAACCGTGCATTACTTTTATCGATTTTATCGATTTTTCGCAAAATTTGAGCTGGGGCTGGAATTTGGCAGCGGGGTGTAATCGAGCATGCTGATCACCCCCACGGGAGTGATCAGCATGCTCGACTACCCCCCTGTGCCAAATCCCAGCCCCGTAGCTCAAACTTTGCAAAAAAATCGATAAAATCGATAAAAGTAATGCACGATTTTAAAAACTAATATTGTATTCGGAACCCCCATGCTCGATTACCCCCCTGTGCCAAATCCCAGCCCCGTAGCTTAAATTTTGCAAAAAATCGATAAAATCGATATCGATCGATGACGAAAAGTAGCCTATGACACCCGCCGGGGCCCAAAGTGTATGTGTGCCAAGTTTGGTCCGGATCGGTTCAGAAATGGAATTTTCTATTCGGAACATACGTACACACAGACAGACAGACATACAGACATACAGACAGACAGACAAACAGACATTCAGCTTTATATATAAGATTCCTGATAAAATTACAATCGGCCTTTAGTGTTCTCGAGTTGTTGTTGTCTTGTGTACAATGGAATACCGAAATATTAAATTCTGCTCTTCATAGCACAATTTTCGATGCATGCCTAGCGGAGTAGTTAGTTTTGTTTTGAGCATCCCGTCCATGTGATCACTTGGTTTGATTTTTTTGATTCTAACAAGGAGGGAATACCTAGTCGAAAGCACCAATAAGATAAGACATATATCATCTTGAAGCGCTTGAAACGCTCATTCCAAATCTGTAGTTTGTAGCTGCGGAGCGGTTTTGTAGAAGGATTTATGAGGGGTGTTTCCCTCCGGGTTGAGGCGCCCTCCAGCAGATCTATTCTTATCTATGAGCACTGTAGAGGAGTACCAACTGGTAGCAACTGGACTACTAGTAAGTGGCTTGGTTGGTAAGGAGAGTGTCAAAGTTTTAATCCCCATGCAACTTTATCGCAATTTTTGCAAGAATGAGCTTCTAAATGGCTTTGGAACCCTAAAGCTTGAAATTTCTGATGATATTGATGCTAATCGAAGTTAGAGGTGTTAAAAAATCCAAAGCAATATGAATATTGTAATTCTAATTGTAATCTTCATTCAAAGTAGTTACCATTAGACCAGTTGCCATAGTTGGTACTCCTCTACAGTGCTCATAGGCAAGGGGAGACCTGCTGTAGGGCGCCTCACCCCAGAGGGAAACACCCCTCACAACTCCTTATATAAAACCGTCCCGCTGTTAGGAAATGCAGCTTTGAAATTAGCGTTTCAAGCGCTACAAGGCGATGTATGCCTTATCTGGATTGGTACATTCGACTACGCATCCTCCCTCTGTGAGACACAGTGACATATTAGTCTCTCCTATGTGCTCATCCCCACATGCTTTACACCTAAGCCATGCCTAAGCACATGCAGGGGGTGTTTCGAAGTGCCGCAAAAAATCTTACAAGCCTGCTTTTGCATACACCTTCTAACCGCGTTGAGCAACGAATATGAAAAAGGGGAACATAATGACACTTCCTCTGGGTCCCTTGTTTTTACGCGTCTAACGACACCGAATGCTCCTCTGATTTGAAATCCGTTTTCGGCGATCTGAAATGCCTTCTTGAATGACACAGCCTCGTCTGTGGCATTAAATGACACTGCTGCGGCTGTTCGGAACATGTTTCCAATCGCACTGACATTTGTGCGCACAGGCGCAGAAAAATAATGTGGAAGGGTACCTATAATACCTTGTCCAATGAGAAGTAGTCTTACATTGTCTTTTGTTTAGGCTTATTTAAACATTGAGGAACGGAACCTAGTAAATCTAATGTCATGTTTGTTTATCAAAGCAGCATTCAAACAAGTCTTGACACATAAGGATATCAAGTAGAAACTGATTTTAGGAGCCTAACTAATACACTGCTACAGCGCAGGCGATTCACTCACTCTGAGAGATCCGCTTCTAAGCTAGACCCCAGCACCATATAAATGGATGATTTGCATCGCGCTTGCATGCTTTCGCGCGAGGACTCGCGTTAGGACAAAAAAATCACTTTCCACGTCCCATATATGTCCACATTTGCCATTGCCTTTAAGTAGATGATCGAAGCAGCTTCATCTCTGTCTGTTTCAATATACAGTGAGGGTATCGTTGGTATAGCGATAATAGAGAATGGTCAGCTTGACAAATCGCAGTTTTTTACTTTTGAGCTGAAGCTTATAGCCAACGCATGTTAAGCGTTAATCCAGAGCAGGGCTTCTAATTTGCTTGAAGTGCCGTGACTGAATATTAGTCCAGGTTACCTTTCAACAGTATCATCTGCTCTGACAACCTTGTTGTTAATATCATCGGTTGGTGGCTCTAACACGCCTTGTAGCCCATTCGCTGATACGTCAAAGAATTCTTTACCTTATTGTAGTTAATTGTGTATTCTCCAAACGCTCGAGTAAGGCATTACCATTCGTATCATTACCTTTCGGGTGCGCGGGAACGTGTATTGCAACAAATGCGAGAACAACATTGAGTAGCCGTGTCCTGTCCTCAAAGCCTCTGACAGTGCTTGGGCCGATCTTTCTGGGTTAGCAGATCGGCCTTTATTTTGCGTTTTTATAAGATACAGAGGGTCGTAATCACGAACGAATCCCAAGAGCAAACTCTACCCTTGAGGGCAAGTTTAACATCAGAAAGCGATCAACCCGTATTCACAAAGCTTAGGAGGGTTACGTATCAATCGCCCGTACTATAACTGATAGCAACACTCTGCTGTATAAGCTGAAATTTTCGGTATTTTGTAACGGGATCCTCAGGGGATCACGGCTCATTTTCAAAGTCATTTATCTTTGCAAAAATTTAATGAAAACGTCGCACAGTTGTGCTGAAGACTTATTATGACAATGCTAAGCACGCTTCCAGTAGCACTGCTGAAATGTGGAAGTTTTGAGTATTTCGATAAACCCTTACTCGCGAGCAGAGATCCATGGAAAATTTCGTCAACTTGAGTTTCCACTTATTACTTCCACAAAAATGCTCAGCATGTCACAATAGATCAACAACATAGCTTTGCGAAGTTTTTATTGAGTTTTTGCAAAGATAAATGACTCTAAAAATGAGCCGTGATTCCTTGAGGATCCCGTTTGGGAATATATAAAGTACCGAAAATTTCAGATTATACAGCAAAGTGTTGCTAATCGTCATGCTACAATATTAGGGTAGTAGGGCCCCCAAAAGATGTAAAACAAGGAAGAACACAGATATCTATAGCACAGATCCTCACGAAGATCCCCACATCTGTATGAAGCGGATATTACCTAAATGGGGAACCTTTACCCGGACGGGCGATGATGCGTACCGCCCCAAGTTACGCTTAGCAGCAAGCATTAAATATACATCGAGGTAAAGCTTACCTTGGAAAGCGACTAACATGTACTCGTCAAGCGACTAACATGTACTCGACTTTGAGGGTGAACCCTAACGTTGAGGGTAAACCTTACCCCAGAAAGCTAACCCGTGTTCATGAACGTGGTCCATCAAGGCAAATTAGCTCACCCTAGAATATAGCAAGGTTGAACTTAACCTGAAATTTCGTACTAAGTGATCTTTCGATGCACTCTACTCATTCCTGCCGATTCTGTTTTGACAATCTTATATATAAAGCTGAATGTCTGTTTGTATGTATGTATGTCTGTCTGTATGTCTGTCTGTACGTATGTTCCGAATAGAAAATTCCATTTCTGAACCGATCCGGACCAAACTTGGCACACATACACTTCGGGCCCCGGCGGGTGTCATAGGCTACTTTTCGTCATCGATCGATATCGATTTTATCGATTTTTTTGCTGAGTTCACCTACGGGGCTGGGAGTTGGCACAGGGGGGTAATCGAGCATGGGGATTCCGAATACAATATTGGTTTTCAGGATTATCGATTACTTTTATCGATTTTATCGATTTTTTGCAAAGTTTGAGCTACGGGGCTGAGAGTTGGCACAGGGGGTAATCGAGCATGGGGATTCCGAATACAATATTGGTTTTCAGGATTATCGATTATTTTTATCGATTTTATCGATTTTTTGCAAAGTTTGAGCTACGGGGCTGGGAGTTCGCACAGGGGGGGAAGTGAGCATGGGGATTCCGAATACAATATTAGTTTTCAGAATTATCGATTACTTTTATCGATTTTATCGATTTTTTGCAAAGTTTGAGCTACGGGGCTGGGAGTTGGCACAGGGGGTAATCGAGCATGGGGATTCCGAATACAATATTGGTTTTCAGGATTATCGATTATTTTTATCGATTTTATCGATTTTTTTGCAAAGTTTGAGCTACGGGGCTGGGAGTTCGCACAGGGGGGTAATCGAGCATGGGGATTCCGAATACAATATTGGTTTTCGGGATTATCGATTACTTTTATCGATTTTATCGATTTTTTTGCAAAGTTTGAGCTAGGGGACTGGAATTTGGCACAGGGGGGTAATCGAGCATGCTGATCACCCCCAAGGGGGATGATCAGCATGCTCGATTACACCCCTGTGCCAAATTCCAATCCCCTAGCTCAAATTTTCAAAAAATCGATGAAATCGATAAAAGTAATGGACGATCTTGAAAACTAATATTGTATTCGTAATCTGCATGCTCGATTACCCCCCTGTGCAAACTCCCAGCCCCGCAGGTCAAACTTTACAAAAAAAATCGATAAAATCGATAAAAGTAATGGACGATCCTGAAAACTAATATTGTGTTCGTAATCAGCATGCTCGATTACCCCCCGTGCAAAATCCCAGCCTCGCATGTCAAAATTTACAAATATCGATAAAATCAATAAAAGTAATCGATAATTCTGAAAACTAATATTGTATTCGGAATCCCCATGCTCACTTCCCCCCCCTGTGCCAACTCCTAGCCCTGTAGGTGAACTCTGCAAAAAAATCGATAAAAATTGGTAAAATCGACATCGATCGATAACGAAAAGTGGACTGTGACACCCGCCGGGGCCCGAAGTGTATGTGTGCCAAGTTTGGTCCGGATACGGCGGAGCCGGGTAAGCCAGCTAGTGCACAATAAAAATAATATCTTCAAAATTCCTATGCCCTCTTTTTTTTCATATGGTCATACTACAAAAATTATTTTTTAGTACTCTAATCTGAACATATTTAGTTGAGCCACTTTAGTTTGATTACGTATCAAATGATCTACTGGGCGAGCATACTTGTGAACTGAGGTCTATACGCATCTACATGCCCGGGGGGAGGGGGGGAGGCGATTTGAGAGGGGATGCGCCATATCTTGTTACTTATTTATATTATTCTTTTTCTATTTGTCCTATGAATGTTCACATGTCCTTAAATCTAAGTATAGATGACAGGACATTGCAAGCTGAGAATCTCACTGTTTTGTATCCTGGGGATCCCCGGAAAATCATCTCACACCTTTAAATAACTTTTTTCTCATAAATTGGATGAAAATGCAGTAAAATTGTATCGGGGATGTACTATGGCACTGCTAAACATGTTTATGATAGAAAAGTAAAATTAGGACATTGAAATTAACGGTGAACCGCCGTTCGCGAGCTCGGGTTTATAGAAAAATGTCCTGCCTGCACATGCATATGGATTGTGCGATTGCTTTGCCGAAAGTATCCCCAGCAGTGTCAAAGTAGATCCTCGCAACTTTACGACGTCTTCATCCACTTTTTGAAAGGTAGGTGACTTTGAAAACATATGGTGGTTTCTGGGGGATCCCTAGGGGATCGCACGAATCAGTGGAAATCTCAGCTTGTATTGCAATGTTCAACTCTCCATTATATTCAAGTATCAACGACTATCTCGCGTACGCCACTGTATCAGGGCATAAGAACCTTTAGAAGATAGACGGAAGAGAACGGATACAGCTTAGATTAGCGAAATATGACGCGCCTTCTCTCATTCTCAGATCTCCTCTCTGCTCCAGCAAGGATGTGCGTGCTATGGGCCTAAGATTTGATTGAGGAAACACATATCACAAAAATCTTTCCAACCTTATTCGCTGAGCTTGAGCTTGAGCTTTGTTAAACAATAACTGCTATCTGAGTTATTGGGCTTGGTGTTCGCCAGATCAAAACCCTTAGTTGCACATGTACTTATTCAAAACTAAATTGTTTACTGTAACAACTCGGCTGAATATAATAATGATGGTAACATCAAACTTATGATCACAAAGAGGTCATAGAAAATTGAAACATAGTAGCATAAATATATGTTTGTTGAAAGCAGTATCGTTAGGGCTGAATGATGCATTCATCTTTATACAAATTGTCAGGGCAAATATAACCTAACCTTGCTGCACGCTAGAGTTGAACCTTGATGGGTTATGTTCGGGTTCGTTAATGATCGGCTGATTTCCCGCGGTAAATCCTTTCAGGTCCTCGAGGTGGTTTTGTTGAGGACCAAGCGGACCCTGAGGGTAAACCTTACTTTTGAATATAGGGTTCACTCTCAGGGTTTGTTGGAGATAACCACCACAGGTTAGGTTGGTATTCTATTTAAGTAGCGGTATGAATTTGGCATCAAACTTTGGCTATCCTAGTCCATGCCGTCTCTGCCCAAGGCGTATACAGTTTTGGTACTGTTTATACAACGAACATTTCCCATCCTATGTTTAAAATTTGCGCTTGAGAAGGACTACTGTGCTTTCTCGGAAGATAGGAACAAGAACTCAGTTTGTAGTAGTATCCAAAAGTATCTATGTTGTAAACGGTACCAGTATTGAAACTACGTTTATTATTCTCTTTGATAACGAAGCAAAGAAAAGTTGCGACGTCGCACGCGTCTTTCGCTTTGCCGCGCTTCGTTGCAACTGATGTTCGATTTGTGCTCATATCTCCTAGACGAATATTGACGGCACGACTCTACAGAGTCAGTTGAAAAGTAGAAGCTTAGGCCTTTGACTTGATAATCTTGAACTAAAAGAAAACTTCCTGTAAACGTCAAAAAGATCCTTCAAAGCAGCGTGCTGCACCATGTGCGGCAACGCTCCGAAGCGTGTTAAAAAGTTACAGTGGCCCGAATCATTACTTGACACTTTTTAGTTCATGATTTTCTCTGTTAACTCTGTTTCAAATCAAACGAATTCGTTATAGAATTTTTCAGAGAATTTCAGAGCAAGACTCATGTACCAGGCTAGTCATACAAAGGAATGTTAGTATTATATTTATAACAAAGGTCTACCTGACTTTCTGCAATAGCAGATACACTTGATTCACAAGTACTAAAATGTTAGGAAAAAAGCGAAAGCTCTTTATTAAGAGCATAGCTTACAAAAGTTCAAGTGGTCTTTTTCCTGAATGAGAAATAATCATTGTCAGATAATGAGAGTTAGACGTAAAAAAGAACGGTTCACATTTATACCCCCCCCCCCCCCTTTTACGCCTCATTTATGGAAAATAGATTCGGAGAAAGATGACTATAACTGTTATGAAAAGTTATGCGATTGAACATATCTATGAATAGTTACGATATCCGCTACTTTTGAATCAACGTGTTTTTGTTCCGTAGAGAATTGTGCATAATGAATTACATTCTCTACTCAGACAGTCGACGGCATACCTCCGGAGCAGAAATGGCCGAGTCGCGGGGTTTCCCCAGGTGGGGGTTGCCTTCGTGCTCCGGAGCCCTCCCATTTGTGCTCCGGAAACCTCCCATTTATGCTTCGGAGTCCTCCCATTTTGCGCTCCGGAGACCTCCCATTTTGTGCTCCAGAGCCCTCCCATATGCTTCAGAGTCCTCCCATTTTGTGCTCCGGAGACCTCCCATTTTGTGCTCCAGAGCCCTCCCATTTGGGCTCCGGAGACCTCCCAATTTGTGCTCCGGAGCCCTCCCATTTTGTGCTCCGGAGACCTCCCATTTGCGCTCCTGAGACCTCCCATTTGTGCTCCGGAGCCCTGCCATTTTCTGCTCCGGAGGTGTCCCAAATCTGGCGTACTCGCGGCGGGCAAATCTCTCCGCCGCGGCTCTGCCAAATCTGGCGTACCTCCGGAGCAGAAATGGCGTACCTTTGGAGCAGATCCGGAGAAGGTCCCACTCGCCTGCCGGTGACGTCACCGTGACCTACAAGAAGGACCCCCCCCCCGCCCCGCTCTCATTGGTCAATCGGGTCCGCCGCGGCTCTGCCAAATTTCGACTGTCCGGTAGTACAAAAAAGTCTATCATTTAGGATAAACTACACAACAATGACAAAAACTTCATGATTTCGTAGAGTTCCTGAAGAAGCAAAAAGGAAACGATAGGTTTATAATTGAAGAACAGCAAATCATCATAATTTTGATGTGGTGAAAAACTCCAACAAGGAAACGATACTTGGTGTACGTGGCCTTTTGAAATGAAACGTACACCATCACACTCGTCTTGGAACGCTGATTCCGAATTTGACTTCCATTACTGCTAATCGTTTCTCCAAAAGAAGTTATGAATGATTTTTGCGTCAATAGCTGCCTAAGAGAAATACGACCGAATGCCCAACCTTTTAAAAAGAAGTTTGGTCAAAGAAATGCAAAATTGAAAAACACAAAAGGATTCGCACCTAAAACTGAATCAACTTATGAGGCTGTCGCACTGGCCACTACACCACACCAGAGCTGCGGTTTTGGCATTTCGACCTTTGGCGCGAAATCCTTCATAGCTTTTTTCAGAGAAATAAAACGGAAGAATTCGGACCTATATGTTGCAGTAATATACAAATCTTTTTATTCGAAGTTTTTCTGCTAAAACATACTCGTTGTTAAGAAAAAGTGAGTTTATTTAGTTTACAAAAATATTATGATTACGCTTGATTGAATTTTTTCGTGATTATGTTATTTTTCCTTTTCATTATAATGCATCATTTGCGCACCGAATCTTCACTATGTGCCAGAATTTATAATGTTTTACATCTCATCTAAGGTCACGGACACCGAGTATCGTCTTCTTGTAAGATGGAAAATCTTATAAATTCTGGCACATAGTGAAGATTCAGTGCGCAAATGATGCATTATAATGAAAAGGAAAAATAACATAATCACGAAAAAATTCGATCAAGCGTAATCATAATATTTTTGTAAAAATAAACTCACTTTTTCTAAACAACAAGTATTAGCAGAAAAAATTCGAATAAAGAGATTTGTACTACTGCAACATATAGACGCTTATCAGCTGTTGGTATTGCTTGCATGATTACAAGGCTGTGTGCATGTGCACTATAGTCGTCCTCACCCGCTAGTCGCCCAGTGGACAAGTTCGAATTCGGACTGGAGCAAGCTGTTGAGAAAGAGCAGGGCCCATTTAGCCCTTGGTTATCCTACATATGTTTTCTTCTGTTTTTCTTGTTTTCAAACAATACTTATTGTGTTTTAACAATGTAAATAGTTGAAGTTGACGACTTTGATGTTGTTGAGCGGTGGTTTCGCGCTTCTATGCACTTTGTTCAATTATAAGTTTAGGTAAGCTTAGCGCGCGGCATCCTGCCCTTACGCAAGATTATACATAATCTTCTTCCTTTATTTTTTGTTGTTAGCGGCTACTTTTATGTTAAAAACCAAGCTTCTCGTTAGAGTTGACGATGGTGTTGTTGCTAAAAGATTCTAAATACTACTTTTGATTCCTTAACCCCTTTTCAAAGTAAGCTTGGTCGAACGATGCAAAATGGAACTGGTTACACAAAACTTACTAAAGCAACAGTTCAGCTAATCATTGAGCAACGTACAAGCGCATTACTTGTCTTCATCGTATCTCCAAGCTCACCTGAATTTGAAGAAAAACGGATAGAAGTACGAAACATCGCTTAACAGCACTAAAGTCAATTTTGATCACGTATATTGCTAAAACACAGAAAATAACAGTTATAAAAAGACAATAACAGTTAGAAAAAGACAAGGCTTCAAAGGAGCTCCACGCCTCAGGTCACACAAGAAGTTTTTACTGCAGGCTTCGAAAAAAATGTGTGTCTTAGCCTTTTATAAAATCGTAGTGTGAACAAATCTCATTGATCAATCTAGATTATTTTCGATGCCAGCCACAAACAAATATGATCGGTTCCAAGTGTTGGTTTCACGAGATCCAGCGCGCATGTTTATGGCTTTTTTCTCAAAAACATCGCTTTAACACAATGGTGACTAAGGTCTTTCACGGGCCAATCATCAACACTTTGAGATAAAATCACGCATAATCCCATCCATAATCTACAGTAGAGTGGAGATGTTGACAAAAACAATGGGGGTTATTGTAGGTCATGCACAAAAAAAACTTCCGAAGCTTCCGAAGTGTCTTTGGTCTAAGATAGTAGTCGTTCAAACAAATTCAAGCTTTGACACACCAAGTATAGCATGTCAAGCGGTCGTCAATGTGTTAAATAGACTAGTGTACATTTATCAAGCACTCAGTCAAATCACGCGGGCGTATGTCATAGAAAAAGACGCGGTTGTTCCATAGGCTGTTGAAAAAATAATGTCATTTTTTATTTGTCTTTAGCAAAATAACCAGATTCAACCCACGAAAGTTCAAGGGTTATTGCTCGACAGAGAAAAGCAAACTCTACAAAATGGCATTCATGATTTAGCGCCAAGTTTGAACCATGGAAAGTTTGAACACAAGATCTAAAGAGTCTAAATCGGAAAATCGGATCTCAGTCCAAATAATCTTTACGGACCCCTCACTCGCGTATGTCTTTGCTTTCCATACCAGACATCCTGCGCAGTTGCTGTACTTTTTTGATTGGAAGTTGAGGAACGCAAATTTTCGTGTTTTTTTAAGCAATGCTGAGCCTCTTTCACACAGGTAACTCTATATGGTAAAGACTGTAGATTTCCAGCCTATTCCGAGCGGTAGTTTTCGAGAAATGTCAAATTTAGCGCTGAAGCCGAGGAGGAGAAAGTTAAGTTTGATATTTCACAAAAACACTGCTTAAAATAGGCTAAAAACTTACACTTATACTTACATAGGCTTATAACATAGAATCAATTGTGTGAGAAGGGCTTAGCATTGCTTCATAAAAAGAATAAAATTCATTCTCTCAGTTTCTAGTCAAGGAAAAAACACAGCCACTGCACATATGGATGTCTGATATCAAAAGTATAGACATACGCAAGTGAGCAATTTGTAGAAATTCTTTGGACGGAGATCCGATTTTAAAAATTTTTTCTGACATTGAACTCTTCAAATTTTCGGTTCAAACTTACCATGGATCGAACTTGGAGCTAAATCATGAATGCCATCTTGTATAATAGATCTTGCTTTGTTCCAGTTAAATGTACCACTCGCTCTTACTTGGGTTGAGACTGATTGTTTTGCTAAAGCAAGCAAGTAAAAGAAGACACTATTTTTTTGAAACCCTAATTAAAGGGCATTGAAGCAGCAAATTTTTGGAGTGCTGCTTTCTACCAGTTCGTAGCACAGATGAGGAGTATTACCACCTCTTCTCATTGACCTGCAATGCAAAGCAAGAACAGTGCAAAGCAATGATTACACACATCAGAGAAATGAACGGTAGCTGACGCGAACTTTGCCACATACAACTCAGTGTAGGTTTAGACGAGATAACACGTCACTATAACTCATGCAGGCGCTTTGCCTCACTAAAGAGTAAGCTCAAATCCAATCCAACTACATTCTTTTCGGTTATCTCCTAGTCTGAACTCGACATGAAATGCTTTTTGCAATTTTTCAAAAAAGAAGTCCTTGTAGACTTCGGAACAAAAATACAACATCACGTAAGACGCGATCATGAACAAATCAAAACAAATAACGAAAAAATGATGGAACAAAACATGAAACCAACATCGAACAGACGAAAAGAATTGAAGCTGTTTGTGTTCGCCGAATTGGGGGCATGCTGTGTGCGGCGCGCACCCCTGCTCGCTTGGAGCAGGATTGCCGCCGCCATACAAAATATTTGGAGGGTTGTAACTAGGCGAAGAAGAGGGGGTTTAGAAAGGTTCAAAAACTCAGTTGTAGGGTTTTTGATGCAGAACAAGGCTATTTGAGACAGTGTGAGAAAATTATGTGAAGCTACTACTGTGAAGCTGTGAAGCAAAATTCTGTAAGCTACTCTGTGAAGCTTGCCGTGCTCTACCGAAAAGTATCCTCAACATTTTCGAGATGTCAAGAAAAATGGAAGTTAATGCGATGCGACGAGAATTGGAAGCAGACGAAACTTAAGGGACAGCCCAATACTTTTCCATCACGTAGGGGATCAAATAAAGTGCGGTTCATAATTATACGAACACCCAAAATTTTGTAAATTTTCGGACTTTTTGGGAGAAACTCAAAAAGCCGTTGGTACCACGCGATAGAACACAGCCGAAAACGGTATATGATTCATAAGAATGGAAATCGATGTCAATTGTAGGAGTGTTTTTACGCATAATGCGAATTTTTAGCGGTTCATAATTATACGAACACCTCAAACAAAGGTCCATTTTTCATTCAAGATTGCAATCGTTTGAGTCCAAATTTTTTGAAGAGTTACAGTAGCAAAGTCTGAAACATCTGCTACACACTGAACCCAGTGCAGTTCAAAACGAGGACCGTTCCTTTTTTCAGAAGGCTCTAAGTGCTTTGGGAGTGATTGGGCTCCAGAAACATCCGTTCATCTGTGGTTTACGTGCTCTAATTAGCTTCTACCAAAGCTATGAGATGAAATAAGCTCTTTCGATAGGTATTTCGTCTGACGCTTAAAAAATCTTTGCGTTTTCGTGCCGTTTTTCAACCAAGTTCCAACCTTACCACAGAGTTAGCACGATTTCGAGCCTCAAAACTCAGCTTCTTTCATGCGCAAACATTTGATATGAAGTAGCTGCATTGCCTGCATAATAATGTTTCTGTGCCAAAGTTTTTGGGTTTTTTCTAAAACTGATCTTGCGGCTGTGGAGCTACAAACCAAGTAAAGGTGTGATTGCAATAGTAAAAACAGTATTTCTGGTGAAATAACGTCTGCGTGACCAAAACAAACGCTCAACGCTGCTGATTTTTTTCTAGCCAAATACAAAATCTTGTGAACTTTTACATACTATATGCTTACTTCACTGTACGGCTTCAGAAGCTGAGTCTTGAGGCTCGAAATCGTGCTAACTCTGTGGTAAGGTTGAAACGTGGTTGAAAAACGGCACGAAAACGCAAAGATTTTCCAAGCGTCAAACGAAATACCTATCGCAAGAGCTTATTTTATCTCATAGCTTTGGTAGAAACTAATTAGAGCGCGTAAATCACAAAAGAACGGATGTTTTTAAAGCGCAATCACTCCAAAAGCATTTAGAGCTTTTGAAAAAAGTAACGGTCCTCTTTTTGAAATGCACTGGGTTTAGTGTATAGCAGATATATCAGACTTTGTTGCTGTAACTCTACAAAAAATTTGAACTCAAATGATTGCAATCTTGAATGAAAAATGGACCTTTGTTTGAGGTGTTCGTATAATTATGAACCGCCAAAAATTCGAATTAGGCGCAAAAACGCTCCTAAGATTGACATCCATTTCCATTCTTATGGATCATATACCGTTTTCGGCTGTGTTCTATCGCATGGTACCGATGGCTTTTTAAGTTTCTCCCAAAAAGTCCAACTTACAAAATTTTGGGTGTTCGTATAATTATGAACCGCACTTTAGTCTTGTCCCACCTTCATAGCAGCGCTTCACATCTGTACGTCATTGTCCCTCTCTTTCTTCCTACAAAAAATCGTTTAAGGGATTTCTTGCCTTTCTGGCATAGGAAACTATACAGCAGATGGCATAAAAATCTTAGATAAAGTTGTGTGTTGAACCATGAAAGGCTAGAGCTTCCTGATGTCACGAAGCAGGAATCAGAAAATCGACAGCAACAAAGAGCATATAAATATTTTTTCCTTAGATCAAAAAATCTTGAAGCCATGTCATATAAGGCGCTGAAAAAGCAGGTAGCAACTTTGTCCTAACAATTCAAGTGAGCCTCAATGCAGACAGCTAATGAGCGAACAGCCTGAAATTAAAAATGTCGCCGGCTAGCCACACTGTACGGTAGCGACTCAGTGATCATACCTCATTGCTGTTGAATTACGGTAACTTCTCAGCAAGAGTTTCGTGAGAATTTTATTTACGTAAAAACTGAACAAATTTGTCTGCTTTTCAACAAGTGAAAGCTAAAAGTATTACTCTAAATAGTTTTTTAGACAATGCAGTACACAATAGCTGCCCCTCAGACCACATATAATACATATGTGTGAAGATTGCAGATGCATACATGACCTTTTTATGGTAAAATGCTTCTTATATGTGACAAATAAGGCATACAATGAGGAAAAATTCGTTGTAGAATGCAAAAGTTTGTAAAAATCAATTGAAACAATGAAAAGAAGATTAAATATGCGCAAAATATAATACAATGCAAGAGATGCATCTTAATGCATATTTCAAGAAAAATTGTCCGCGGTGCAAAGAATTTACGGTAGCAATTTTAACTTAGAATCTTGATACTTCTCAGTTGTTCCAAATTTTTTTGGTTAGTGAGGGGGCATGAATTAAAAGTTGAGCTCCTCTTGCTGTGGCATAAGATCGCTCGGTGTATTATAGTAGTTTATGATCCAAGGATGGATGATGAATGAGATGGATGAAGGATGTAATTCTAAATGTGAGGATGCTCCTATTAGCAGCTTTGTTAGACAGCTGAGATGTCTGTAAGTGCGAACGTATGATTTTAGCCCTTGCAAACAAAGTGCATCAAAAAAGCATGAACTTATACAGTAAGCACACAATACGTGGAAAAGAGATAAGTTTTTTTTTTCAAACAAGTGAAGGTACAAATTCGTAAGAACTGTTACTTTATTTAGTAAAAGGGCGTAGCCAAATTTCAGATAGAATTCTACAGGGTGCGTCAAAAGTCTGGGAGCCTAATTTTGCAGTACTGCAATTACATATATACTGATGGTTTTGATTCCATTTTTATATAACATAATGCTGCGGTCATCCTCTACAAAATACACCCTACTAGCTGGAAAAGGCTGCCATATGTTTTTATAAGATCAAAAATTACCCAGCTAGTACTTCTGCAAGGCGAAAAACCGATTTTTTTAGTACTTGCAATTTTTGCTATAGCTAGAGATGTTGTTGATATTTCACAACACTTCGATGCACACAATATAGAAGAGGATTTTCGCTACTGAATCATAGTTTGGCTCTTACCTGGAGCTGTTCTTGCATCAAAGGAAAATAAAAGTTTGCGAATGTTACCTACGTGCCAGTGGCCATCCGTCTTCGTAACAAATTT
>CATQJL010000112.1:65535390-65565499 GCA_958299035.1 Cylicocyclus nassatus
AAGCAGTGGTATCAACGCAGAGTACTCTCCAAAAGCAGTTTTCTGGTTCCAAAGCGCTTCAAACATTCGCTTTTTCGACAAGCGAAAGTAAACTACTTTTATCTCAGACAAATCACCGGAACTTCAGCAGAGCCTTCTTCATAATCCTGCGGAAATTCCAAAAAATGCCAGAAAAACGAAGTACTTTGGCCCGCCAGAACTTCCGCAGGACTTTGAATGTGTTGTCTCGTGATGTTGCCTCGCGAACAACTAGAGTGCATTATCGAACATGTCAGCTGTAGCGTAGAGGATAGGAGGTGGGTCTCACAGTCAATAGAGTGAGGTTTTAAATCTTGTTTCGGTGTTCTCTTTTGCTGTTGTAATTGGCATTCTCCCAAACTTCCACAGAACCTCATTTAGGGACTTCCGCAGCACGTTTACAGAACTTCCGCAGGTGACCCGGCGGAAGAAGTTCCGGTCGTTTGTCGAGATTAGACGAGAACTAGCGAAACAAACCAAAACCTTTCCTGGCAATCTACTTCCGTGTTGATCAATCACCCATTTTGCTATATGAGCAGATTGCGAGCAACTACGCTTGGCCTACGTTATAAAGCCTGTTTCTTACAAGCCGCTTTCTCTAACTATAAATTGAAATCGTTGCTCAGTAGAATGCTTTTATGCTTAGCAGTATGGCAACACTGACTCCATTTGAGACACAAGGAAAGCATAACGCTGTTTTGATCTTACGCAGTGTTGCATGGTTTTCCAGTAAGCATGATGTACTCAATGTTCTTTTTTCCGAAGCTCAAATCGACTTTTGCGCTCAAATTGCCCAAATTTCGCAATCCTCCCTCTCCTCATCTCCCTTCTTTTCTCTTACAGGCTTGTGCTGCTGACCATAGGCGCTCAACAGTGAGGTGAGGTTAAGCAAAGGAAGTATTTGTACGTGATTTGTTAATGTATAGGAAAGGAGGAGTCTTGTTGAAAAAGTGCTTGGTGACGGGTGTGAGTAGTGGTTTCTAAAGATTTTCGAGTTTTTGACATAAAAAAATTCATAACTTTTGTAGATAAACATCTTTCACGGCGAGAAAACCACCATTAGAGCCGCCTCTTTTCCGCTCTCAGGAAATACACAGCATGTTTGAGATCCGTTCAAAAAAGTGGGTGGTGGAGGATGTGCCTAGTGATTTCTGGGAATTTTCGAGTTTTTAGGATAAAAAAAATCCGTAACTTCTGGAGATGAACATCTTGTACGCCGTAATGGTCACCATCGGAACCGCCTCGTTTTTCGCTTTCAGAAAATATATAGCACTAGCTGGCTTACCCGGCTCCGCCGTATCCGGACCAAACTTGGCACACATACACTTCGGGCCCCGGCGGGTGTCACAGTCCACTTTTCGTTATCGATCGATGTCGATTTTACCGATTTTTATCGATTTTTTTGCAGAGTTCACCTACAGGGCTACGAGTTGGCACAGGGGGGGAAGTGAGCATGGGGATTCCGAATACAACATTAGTTTTCAGGATCGTCCATTACTTTTATCGATTTTATCGATTTTTTCTGTAAAGTTTGACCTGCGGGGTTGGGAGTTTGCACAGGGGGGTAATCGAGCATGCTGATTACGAACACAATATTAGTTTTCACGATCGTCCATTACTTTTTCGATTTTATCGATTTTTTTGAAAATTTGAGCTAGGGGGCTGGAATTTGGCACAGGAGTGTAATCGAGCATGCTGATCACCCCCCTTGGGGGTGATCAGCATGCTCGATTACCCCCCTGTGCCAACTCCCAGCCCCCTAGCTCAAACTTTGCAAAAAATCGATAAAATCGATAATAGTAATCGATAATCCCGAAAACCAATATTGTATTCGGAATCCCCATGCTCGATTACCCCCCTGTGCGAACTCCCAGCCCCGTAGCTCAAACTTTGCAAAAAAATCGATAAAATCGATAAAAGTAATCGATAATCCTGAAAACCAATATTGTATTCGGAATCCCCATGCTCGATTACCCCCCTGTGCCAACTCCCAGCTCCGTAGCTCAAACTTTGCAAAAAAATCGATAAAATCGATAAAAGTAATCGATAATCCTGAAAACCAATATTGTATTCGGAATCCCCATGCTCGATTACCCCCCTGTGCCAACTCCCAGCCCCGTAGGTGAACTCAGCAAAAAAATCGATAAAAATCGATAAAATCGATATCGATCGATGACGAAAAGTAGCCTATGACACCCGCCGGGGCCCGTAGTGTATGTGTGCCAAGTTTGGTCCGGATCGGTTCAGAAATGGAATTTTCTATTCGGAACATACGTACAGACAGACATACATACAGACAAACAGACATTCAGCTTTAGATATAAGATGTCTGAGATTCGTCCAAAAAAGTGGGTGGTGGAGGGTGTCCTAGTGATTTCTGGAGATTTTCGAGTTTTTAACATAAAAAATTCATAACTTTTGTAGATGAACATATTTTACGGCGAATGGTCACCGTTGGAACCGTATCGTCCTCCGCTTTCAGAAAATATATACTTTGCTTGGGGTCCATAAAAAGTGCCGGGTGAAGGGTGGGTAAGACTTTTATAATGGGAGTGCTCAAGTACAGGCTTTTTTACCATTGTAAAAAAACGTCCACTTGAGCAATTGTAAAAAGACGTCTACTTGAGCACTCCCATTATAAAAGTCTCACACCCTTCACCCGGCACTTTTTCTGATGGACCCCAAGCAAAGTATACATTCTCTGAAAGCGGAGGACGAGACGGTTCCAGCGGTGACCATCCCGGCGTACAAGATGTTCATCTAAAAAGTTATGAATTTTTCTATGTTAAAAACTCGAAAATCTCCAGAAAATCTCCAAAAATCACTAGGACACCCTTCACCCAGGCACTTTTTTAGCGGACCCCAGACAAAGTGTATATTTTTTGGAAGCAGAAATCGAGGGGTTTCAATGTTGACTATCCCGGCGTACAAGATGTTCATATGCTCATCTTCAGAAGTTACGTATTTTTCTGACCCAAAAACTCGTAACTATTCAGAAATCACTACCCACACCCTTAACCAGGCACTTTTTCAACAGACTCCAGGCAAACTATATA
Organism: Cylicocyclus nassatus; assembly: GCA_958299035.1. Taxonomy (NCBI): domain Eukaryota; kingdom Metazoa; phylum Nematoda; class Chromadorea; order Rhabditida; family Strongylidae; genus Cylicocyclus; species Cylicocyclus nassatus. The sequence goes on from CATQJL010000112.1 coordinate 65,538,465, forward strand.
TTCTCTAAGGCCCGTATGCACGTACATCCCCGCTGGGGAGGGGAGGGGAGCTGGATCCGCAGGGAAGCGATCCCCTTTATTGAACCCCGCTATCCCCTCCCCTGCACCCACAGCGGGGAAAGTGTTTTCGCGGTGGTCGCATCTAGCTCACGGCTACCTGAACATCTCGCCAAAAAAGCTATTTTCAGCCATTTTTTGTGTGCTAAATGGCTTTTGGGACGAAATATACAAGAATAGTGATTTCGAGTCCTTTGTTCCTTTTCTCAGTCTTCTTTTTTTCTTCCTTTCACCCTTCCCATTGTATCTCTCCCCGTCGCTGTCTTCTTCTTTTCCCTACTACTGGTTTTGAGGGTTTCTTATATTCGTTACGTGCTGCCGTAATATAATGTTGATTTCTGAAGTGGTGTAATTCTATTTACGTTTTTTCGCAATTATGTTATGGCTTACTTTTTCCATAAGAATTTCATGAGTGTGCAGTTTTGTAGTTTCTATGGTTTTTTCCAACGCTTGCTAGCCATTTCTTTGCGATCTTTCGCTGCCACAAATTCGGTATTTGATTTCAGGGATATCGATCGCGCGGACCCGATCCCTCCCCTCCCCTCCTCGTATGCACGAATGTAGCTCAATAGCGCAGGGGAGGGGATCAACATCCCCTGCAACGGAGTAGGAATTCGATGGTGTAGATCATGCCAGAGAGGCGAATATTCTGGTTTCTATCAACTATTACCGAGCAACTCGTTCAATTTGATGAGAGATTTTCTTTGAAAGCCGGATTCCCCTCTCAGCGACCCGTAGCTTGCAATCTTGTCTCTCTTCTAAATTCCCCTCTTGAAAAGAAACGCAAACAATAGTAGCTGCCATTTTCGAATATTTGTAGGAGTTCTTGATCATTCGAGAAATTTGCGCATTTTTCAAATGACATAATAGTTTTAGCCAGATAGGCTGATCAAATACATTGTAACTATCGTATTATTACATGATATATTGCTCTTACCTTGTTAATTTAACATAAGCTGCCTTGAAAAAATTTAGAAGATAGCAGATTTGCCTAATTCTGAGTAGTGATCCCCTGGGGATGATCCTTCCTCAGCATCCCGCTCGTGCATAGCAGGGATGGCCGCTGGGGATCATTCCCTTGAAGGAATGGACGGCATGTCGCTAATAGCTACACTTCCATGAAAAGCTGGCACGATTTGCAATTTCTTTTACGTGTGGAAATTCTAGTTTGAATGTCTGCGGCACCCTTCCCCCCCCTCCCTTTTCGGCAGCATAACATATTCTACTCATTCACTGTAAAGACATCATGATTTCTAATTTTGGACACTTTTACGCTGAAATGTTAAACATTAGCGAAAGTGAGCAACATCCTTGAAAACAGCAGAAATATATTGTGCGTAGGAAATTTTTTTTGGTGCGCCGAGCGCAATCACGGGAGATGGCATTCCGCAACGACTAAAGTATTGCCGATGACATGCTGGAGGCGAGTAGCTACCAAAAGATGAGAAAAGAGCAGGAATTACCACAAAAGGGGAAGCGAAATGATTTCCCCGCTCGATCCCCCCTTCTGCATAAGGGGGTTCCCTTCCCCTACTTCCAGGGGATCCCCTTCCCGGTATTGCCTTTGTACATACGGGGGTTCGCGTGGGGAAGGGAGGGGAGTTCCAGCGGGGATCATTTCAATGGTTAAGCGCACATCCCCTCTTCGCGAGGATGTACGTGCATACGGGCCTAAAAGCGGAAGACAAGGTGGTTTCAAAAACGTTTACCTTGCCGACGTTGCTGTTTATCTACAGAAATTACGAATTTCTTCTTTGAATAAAAAATTCGTAAATGCTTAAAAATTGTCTAACTCGCATGCACATCTTCTATGGTATTTCCAAAAACAGGCAGGGCGATGTATAAAAGGGAAAATTGAATGTAAAAAGATACAAGGTGCTGGTCAGAAATATAATTGTCTAATCCAGCAGCATATCGGTTCACATTTCAGAAAAAGACAAAGAGTGATGGTAAGGAATTAGAAATTATGGACTTCGACTAGGAAAAATGATAGCTCCCCCTCCCCCCCCCCCCCCGTCGACATTTTATAAATTCTCTATTAAGTAAAACACCCTTCACCCTGGAGGGGCTGCGACCACTGTGACCCCCTTCACCCTGGAGGAGTCATTCTCACTAAATCGCACCTGTGCTGCTGATATGATCATATATAGGATAAAGGCCGCTCGGACACTGCCATGGGCTCTCCTGATGGCCGGCAGCTGTGCGAACGAGTTGTTTTTAGAGCTGCTTAAAAGAACTATTCAACGATTGAGTCACTTTAAAGTAACGGAGTGCAACGGAAGCAAGCAACAGCCTGTTCATGCATGAACTCTGTGTGCTGCCACCGCTGATTGAGCAATCAGAATCAGTCGTCAACTTCGGACAGGTGGAGCTTATCGTACAGCAAGAGCAGCTAGTACATAGGAAGTCTTGACAGCACGGTTTCCTCGATTTTATTTGCGAAGCATATTGCAAGAACTGAAGCACGCCATTATGCCATTGCTGATTTCTCAATTACGCAAAGTGGTACCTTATCGTTTGGAGACTGCAACTCAGCATGACCACAACTACATCCTCCGATCTGCCGTGTTCAACGTGCGGCCGTATCTGCTATTCTCTGATTACTTGTTTTCTCGTGTTCTATTTCCACCACTTTCTTTCTTAGTCTTCCTCTTCGCTCGCTCCTATCGCGGACCAGTTCCTCTGTTGCTGTCTCGGGGTTCTTCTTGTTTTTTCGTTGCTGATTTCAACCTCAGCTAGGGAGGTTATCATTGTAACTGCCGTTTCGGTTAGTAAATATTGTAGCATACAATACGGTTAGTGAATATTGTAGCATACAATATCTTCTCGTGTACGGTCACAAAAAGTCTAAGGATCAAAGGGTCATCGCAAGTTCCGCCACCTGCACAAGAGGGTGAGACCAACAATGAAACGGGGACGCAGGGGATGATTATAATGGGATGTCTGTCCAGGATTTGACTGCGTCGATTTCTGCACTAAAGAGGGATCCCACTGTTTAGAAAATGCTCTGCGCGTTATCTGGAGAAAATTCTGCAGAGCTCCTCGAGACACTGGAGGCGAGGAAACGCTCTCGAAGCTTAGTGATAAGCGGTGCAGGAACCTCCGCAGGGGTTGCGCTTATCTCAGCGTCGGGCGTATCCTCAAGAAAAGGTTGGAGATGTGCTTGACGCTGTAGATGTTGATTCATCCCTTTGGAGGTTTTCTGGGTAGGGGAAAAAGAGGGATTCATTACCGCCTCTAAAGGGTCGTATTGCCTTCCAGTTTTTTGATTGGAGGAGAACGCTGGCTAAGGCTCGCTTCTTCCTTCGTGCTTTTCCAAACGTGTACATACGGAAAAACATAACGAAGACGAGTGTAAGCGTGAGTACGAGCTAAATGGTGACACGCGAGAGGAACAAAAATACTACCTGCGAAGAGTGGTTTATAAAGGTCATTTAGTGCGCACATCTGAGCTGAACAGTGCAATGTCGGAAAATGCATGGCTCCGCATGGTACTCGAGATGGAGTCAAGGTCTGTCTTTTAAATGGTAGAAATTTGCTGAGGAGATCCCTTGATCTGTAGTCGTTCTAAACTCTTTGAAAACCTTATATCCTTATTGTAACCTAAAGCTGTTAATGGATAAAGTTAGTGATAGTGAAATCGTAGGGAAACTACCGCATTTTGTCGCACGGTCGGATAGACATAAGCGTAGGGGGCGGCGGTTTCGAAGAGCACTCTTTTGATTAAATCTACTTTTCTGACAGTAGTACAATGCCGAACATTCTTGGCATCAGTGTATTCAGTATATCTGCCCTGATGAGCCTACTTTTGCGATCTCTTACACTTTGCCGGTCTTTCAACAGTGCTTTGTTAGCAATGAACACCTTATCGAACTGACGTGCCGTCATGCAAACCATAACATACTGTCGTTTTGGGCGACTCTGATTTACAAATAAACTGGACCAGGACATTATCTTCGAACGAGATTTACCCTACATTTTTTGATATTTCCATGATTCGAACTTGACGCAATACGCTACGGAGGCAACTCATCAATAGCATGTTCTGGATCTTGTTTCCAACAGCCCTATCATTTTTGGTAATCGCACTACCCCTCCCCTTCCAACCTCAGGTCATAAAGCAGTTATCAATTTCCACCTTGCCGCTCAATGGTTGGTGGCGCTATTAATAATCAGCTGACGACATTTATTACAATTTCGCCTGGTACTCTATGATGCCTTGTCCATATATGTGCCTTTCAAGACTGCTGTCTAGCCTCAAATGCAAAACCTCAAGCATATCCGAAACCTTCTTGCACAGAGGGAACGGATATTCTGTTCTTTGGCAGGTCCACTACCTAGCCTACCTAGCCCCATGTACAATAAAAGTGTGCCAAGATGATGAGTTTCACCTGAAATTTTTTTTGTCGAATTATGAACAAAAATTAGCTGCGAAGGCCTCATCCAGGTTTTTCTGTTAATACATTAATAGCAAAATCAAACGTAACCGTCGTTTGCCGTCTATAGCCGATCAAATGGATTAAAAATATGAACGGAATTAAATATGAAAATACAATGAGAAGACTAATGCTCTAGCATCTTAGTTTGCCATTCAACGAGTTCTAAAGTCACTAAAATAGAATTTCTTGCTTCTACTTTCGCTTATCGCCATTGCCTTTCGAATGTTTACTTCACCTCCTATAATGCTCTAAAATTTCTGGCTAAGCTCAGACCTTCCTTTACTGAGGCCTATGATGGAATACCGCAAATTCTTTTTAGAAAATGCGCTTTACCTTTTTGCGCCCCACTCGCTCATATATATGCAATATATCTAAGCGCTGCTACATGGCGAAGGCGCAATATCTTTAGGCGCGAACGCGTCTTTATTAGCCGCAGAGCGCATGAGGCGCGGGATCTACAACGGTGAAAATAGCGCGCCGCTTTTGCTCAACTAAAACTGCTTTTGCGCCTTCGTCATGCAGTAGCCTTTGTTTGGATGGGCGGATCACCGATTTACCAGTCTTCATGGCTGGAAAAGAGAGGCGGATTCGAAATCTCAGCAGGGTGTAAATACCGGTGGACAGGGAGAATCAGCTAGAGCGCGAAGAGAAAGCTTTCGAGAGTATAAAAGAGCCGTCGAAGAGAAGCGGACCCCCACATTTAGATAGAGATAGCATAGAGAATCCTGCTGAGAGGGCAAATTGGGTAGGAGCCTGTTGTTGTACATAGCTTTGCCCGTTGTCATGTTGTTTTTGTTAGCTTTGGGTAAATTCTTACTCAAACTCGTGTTTCTCCATCGATCAAGTTCGTCTTACCACTAGACCACTCTCCGTTACATCTATGATATTAGGCGAAGTTCCACAGCTATGGAAGGAAGCGTTGGTTGCCGCAATTTCCAAGGTTTCTAATGCTTCCTTCACGGATTTTCGCCTCATAATTTTGACTCCCGCAGCTGTAAAAGTAATAGAGAAAGTATTGCGGGATAAGCTACTTGCATGGCTTGAAAAATTCGAAACTGTCCCCTAATCAGCATGGTTTCATGTCAGGATCTTCCACTACCACTAATCTTGCCGACTCACTTTTTGATTGGACTTTCACACACTATCTATGTAATGTATTTTCAGAAAACGTTTTTTTCTTGCAAACAAACTTTTAATACCCCATACAGAACACTTGGATGGCTTAGCAGATTGCCGAATACAGCGGTGTCATCTGAAACTTCAGTTGCTTTCAGACGCAAAGTAGCGCAAGTCGATCTATTGCGAGTTAAAGGTTGCCATAACTACTGGAACTTGTTTTTGCTTTTGCTGTTTTACTCCAAAAAATTTTTTGGGGTGCTTCTCAACACTTTTGCGGGCCCATATCCCTTAAAATTTAGAAAAAAGAAGAAAACTTTTCTTAGCATTTGAAAAATCGTGACGATGGCGCGACCGCACACTACACGCACACCACTTCTGGAAACCGCATTTTCTTGATCTTCATCTCTAGGTCGAGTGGTTTTTTTTTCGCTTACATATGACAGTATTCAGACAAGAAGTGACTGAGCTGAGCGTTGAGGTGATGTCTTTTTGTATGAGCGTTTTAGGCTCCTGTGACCGCATCCGCAGTCACCCTATCATGACTTATAATAAAGTGCGTGTCTGTCTATTTGTCTGTTTGTGTTTGTGTCTGTCTGTCACGAAATTCGTAGAGCGTGTGATAGGCTAGGTCTTGAGCTGAAATTTTGTTCATAGCACCATATCAGCATGTAATCAAACATTGGAAAAGCACAAGCTAATTCGATAATCAAAACCTTAAAAAACTGCGCGTCAAACGGGTCCACGCGACCTTTGGCCGACAAATGTGGGTCGAGGTTGTATTTCTTGCGAAGTTGTGAATTTGCTTAACACATTCACGACAGGGCCGATTTTTCGCTGACTGCCATTTCGGACCAGAGCATATTTCGCAAAATTGACTTTGCGGAATATTTTTAGGTCACTGATGGGCCCTATTGTCTGAAGTGTCAATCTTTTGGGAAGTACTCTAAGAAGTGTATGCAGAAATTTCTCGGCTTGTCTAAAAAGTTTCACCGTGAACTAGCAAAATCAAAAACTCCAGAAAGCATACGACCCACCGGTGGGTCGTATTGTCCGAAATGGCAGAACACGTACGACCCACCGGTGGGTCGTATTGTCGTGAATGTGTTAACAAGTAAGTGCTTAGACCATAGACATAAGTCCAAAAAGTGAGCAAATTATCTATTTTTACGCAAAGTCAGCGCAAACAGGAGTAATTGCGTAGATCACCAATTTGTTAAGGTTTCATCTAATTATTTGGGAAGATTTCTGCTCAGAAATCTAGGTGACAAAAGTAAACAAAAGTGTCTTTTCTGGAAACTACCCGGCCACAATAGCTGCAGTAACTAACCGAAATTCTCCATTTTCTTCCACGCAGAGATTTTCCCCTCCCAATTTAGCGCTCCTACATGGAAAAGCTCATGGAATGAGTAGTTGTTTACAATTCGTTCATGATGGTCAATATATATCGCATAGTGAGTTTCAAAATGAACATCATGCAAGTAAGAGGAAAGCATCTAGATAGAGGAGCCAGTGCGAGCCTCTGCGGAGCAGAGGTGAAGCACTGGGTACATACATAAGTTATGGTCTTCCATATTTTGCCGCAGCTTGTATGTGGTCGGTTGTAAATCTATTATCTTACATTTCTGCAATTTTCTGGTCCTTTTGGCGCACTTGAGTGCAAGATCAAAATAAATTAATAAAGAACGATGTAACTTCTGCTTAATTCGGAGGTATGAATGCCTGCATTTCATTGTTATCGGATACCGCTTGTAAAGCGTCTTCATTTTGAATGTTACTACTGCACACTCAGGGAGATTAGACAAGCCTTAATCGAGAGCGCGGACCACAAGACTGGAACTACTATGACTGTCACATGTATTTGAGCTTAATGGTTTGAATCAACAAGAATATCATGTCATTTACCATATCTTCGCCAACACCTCCTTTCCTGAGACTAAATGAAGTATGCTTCTAGAAGTAACTTATAGTCGTGATTTTCTTTTGGTGGGGCTGGTTACATCTGAGCAGTTGATGGTTCTGTCACTTTTGGTGACAGCATGGACGCATTTTTGTGAAATTATGTGGTCGATTGCTTGCATTCTCGATGTTGACGCTCTCTTTTTTGGCTGTGGCATCTACTACCGGGCTTTATTGGTAAATTCACTACTGGCTTCGTCGTGAAGCATCATAGTAAAGACAGACTCATACCAGAAGAAGAATACTGTTACGTCGCTTCCTTTTGTCGCTGCACTAATCTTTTATTAAATGGTGCATTCAGTTCTCACAGGGAGAGAAAGAATTCATTGCCAAGTAATAATTGAAAAAATCCAAAGTGGCACGGGTTGTCGTGTTAGAAGGGGCTTGACCACAGGACCCGGATAGCAAAGGTAAAAGCGTACTGTCTCGTATCGATACCTCCCACACACCTACCCGGGAAATTAGGGCGCAAGCTTTTAGTGGAGGCAGGGAGTCCGTCCCCCGGCTCCGCTTGCTTATCAGAGCAGGCGGAGCCGGGGGACGGACTCCCTGCCTCCACTAAAAGCTTGCGCCCTAATTTCCCGGGTAGGTGTGTGGGGAGGCGAGTTCGGAGTCGCCTCCAACAAATAAGCTCCGATCGTTCCTCGCGGGGGTTTTGAGCCCAACAAGCTATCCCTGCGAGTAAATTCTTGTTCGACACAGTGATAATATGGAAAGCTCCTTTAAGTACTCTGCGTTGATACCACTGCTTAGCAAAAAATCTATTTTATTCTACATATTTTCTAAATACGTGAAACATCCGGAATTGAATTTTCAGGTAAGCCAACATTCACCAATTTCACAGCTTACGGGGAACTACGCCCAACAAGATATTTCTCTTCCTATTCGGAGAGCACAAATGTCAACTCAGATGGCCAGGGCAGGCGGTCCGAAAACGCGCGCTTTTCTGCAAACGGTCAGCAAAATTTAGGGCGCGGCCAAACCTTTAGCGAGCGGTACTTCCGTGTTCTGCTAGCGGGCAGCAATACAAAATGTTCTGCAAACGCTCGTTAGATAATCTTTCAGTTAGCGGTGGCCAAACTTTCAGCGGGCGCATCTCGGACTGTATCAAACCTGTTTCGGGCGTACGTAGAGCAAAGGTAACTCTGTACATAACCAGAGGTGCCATCGATGGTTTAATTACCCGAGTGGGATACTTTCTCTCAGCAGAAGGTACCTACGGGCTGTGTGGTCCTTCAAAGGGACCGTGAGGCCCTCAATAATTTTGCATATTCCCGCGGAAACTCCGCGAGAATGCGGCCACTGCGCCGCAACTGATCTATGAAAAAGATGCGATTGTTCTCCAAGCATTCGTCGAAAATTTCGCCAATATTTTTCCAAATATTTGCAAGCGGACCGCAAAAAATCAGCGAACTATTTTTCCGGCGCCTGCCTATCCATAAATTGCAGGCCGCTTGCCCACGGCGATTCTCCAAGAATGCCTAGTGATACTCAACCAAGCACTTTATACAGGGAGCTGGTCCTAGTCCTAGCACGGCATGTAGTGCAGAGTAATTCAACAGATAATTCCATTTTCGTCGTCTTTGACTGATTCGATACCGAAATCATTAGTAGCTGCTTCGCACACCTTGAATGTAAACTTGTCGTTTATTTTTGTTCATTCCTAGTCGGTTCAAGCATGATGTAGCAAGATCCCAATTTTTTGAAAGATATAATAGAACCAGTGAGGGCAAAATATAGCAATGATCTTCAAGCAACAGCTTCACGGAAGTTTTCAAAAATAAGCCCATTTTTCTCTTCACATTATCCTCGCTTGCACGTTTGAATTAATATAACAATTCTCAAGCTCTATTGCAACGTACTTTTAGTTTCACTATTAGTGTTGTGTCCTCCACGGCGGACACTTCGAGTTTTCGTCCTGAGGCAGCACACGAGAAAAGCAGCAAATATTTATTAAAAAATAATAGAGAACAGTAAAATAAAAGAGGCGATGAGTGAACAGTCGAATTGACTAGGGCTAACAGCGAGCGCCTTTTATAGCGCTCATTTCCCGCGCACTGAGGTCGCAGGCGCCTCAGCGAGGGCAGATCATACGAGAAAAGAACTGATCAGAAACTAACACAACACCTCCCGCAGTAGGGTAGTTACACAAAACTAGCCTACGATAAAAAAACATGAACTGCAAGAGCTAAGAAATCGGTCATAAAAAGACATCACCATCATTTAAACAACAAAAAAACTAATGAAACAAACATACAATAACATACTATGAACTAGATTGGAACCGTTGTACCGGTCTTCTCCTTCTGCTCGACCTGCGAAGCGTTGTCGGTGGCGTGGAGGGCTCGTGGCTTGATGTCGACGTCGATGTCGTTGAATCCACGGGTGCTGGCACATCGCTCGCGATCGCTTGCTCGGAATTCTCGTCGGCTGCGTTGCTATTCCTTCGTAGAGTGTCGTCTTCTGTCAAAACATCTAGGAGTATCTTCAAGGCTTCGGACTGTTGATGAAGTTGTTGTCGCACGGCGAGCTGTTCGCTATCGCTTTGATGCCGTAGCTGATTTGCATGCTTCTTGCACATCTCATCGCCAACCATAATTTCATAATTGACACGTCCAATACGCCTCATCACGGTTCCTTTCATCCGATGGAAGTGGGGTGGCTTCCACTGTTTAGCGTAAACCAAGTCACCAACTTCAAATTCCTTTCGACATACTCCATGTTTCTTATCAAATTGATCTTTCATGCGTTCTCTTCTTCTTTGCGCGGGAGGATCTTCTGCTTCCTCTGACATTAGTAGTAGCAGACTTAACCTTGTGCGTAAGTTTCTGCCTAAGAACAATTCCGCAGGCGTCTTGTCGATTAAGTTCGTATTTGGTGTTGTCCTGTACGCTTGTAACACCACATTTAGAGTCTCTTCTGTTGGCCTCTCCTCCCCCTCTAGTTTCTTGATTCCGCGTTTCAGCGTATCAACGAAACGCTCTGCCTGTCCATTCGATTGAGGGTGGTATGGAGCAGTCCTTATGTGGGTAATTCCACCTTCGTCGCACATCTTCTTGAATAAATCCGATGTGAACTGGGTATCATTGTCGCTCACTATTGTTTGCGGCAATCCGTATCTCGCAAACAAATTCTTCAAAGCCTTCACCGTCTTCGCAGCCGAGATATTACTCATCTCGATCATTTCAGGCCATTTGCTGTACGCATCTACCACGACCAAGTAGAAAACTCCTTGCATAGGTCTAGCGAAGTCGATGTGTTTTCGTTGCCACACTCGAGTCGCTGACGGCCACGCTTCCAATGGTACTTTCGTCGGATTCTTGGCTAACTCCTGACATTTCGTACATCTTCGTACCAAGTCTTCGCAATCTTTGTCTATATTCGGCCAATAGACGTAACTTCGAGCTAACTTCTTCATCCTTACAATCCCTGGATGACCACTATGTAGTTCCTTCAAAACATTTCATCGAAGCTCCTTGGGTATCACAACCCTTTCGGCTGACATCAGACATTGTTCCACAATTGACAATGTCTCTCTTCGATTTCGAAAATGTGCCAATTCTCCATTCACTTCTGGCCAATTTCCTTTCTGCACGTAAGTTAGTGATCTTCTAAGTACTGGATCCTTCTTCGTCCAGGTTCGTACATCAGATACCGTTACTGGCAGTTTTTTTATGCAGCTCTTGAGCATATAGTCAACGTCGTTCTCAACGGCAGCTATCACGACATCTTCTTCGAGATTCTGGTTTTTCTTCATCAACCTTGACAAGCCATCTGCTTGTCCAAAATTCGCTGTTTTGACATACTCTATGTCGAAATCATCTCCAAGTAAAATTGTAGCCCACCTCATGAGTCGGTTGGCGGAGTAGACTGGAACTCCTTTCTTATCACCGAAGATGGCTAACAATGGTTGATGGTCCGTCAAAAGTAGGAACTTTCGTCCAAATATGTACTTGTGGAATTTCTTGACCGCAAAGACAATTCCCAACGCTTCTTTTTCGATTTGCGAATAATTCTTTTCTGCTTTCGTAAGAGATCGCGATGCATGCGCAATTGGCTTTTCGGTACCATCAGGAAATCTGTGCGATATCACGCATCCAATTCCATAATCGCTGGCGTCCGCTGCCACGACGATCTTCTGTTTTGGATCATAGTGAGCAAGATTGAGCTCACTTGACAATGTATCCTTGAGCTTTTCGAAGGCTTCTTGATGTGTTCGTGTCCATTCCCACTTCGCATCTTTCTTGAGCATCGCATCCAACGGCCCACGAAGATCTTTGATCTTTGGCAAAAACGCTGCATAGTACGTTATCATGCCAAGAAAGGCTCTCAATTGATTAACGTTCTTCGGTTCATCCATCTTCTTGATTGCTTCGATCTTCTCCGAGTTGGGCCTTCTGCCATTTCTATCTACTATGAAGCCAAGATATCGTATCTCTGGCTTGCCAAAAGAACACTTCTCTAAGCGAATTCTGAATCCATAGTCGGCTATCCTTGCAAAAACAGCTAGCAAATTCGCCTATGTTCTTCTTCGGTTCTTCCACAGACCAGTATGTCGCCCAGGTAGGTTGCTACACCTTGCAAACCGCGCACCATCTTATTCATTATCTGTTGGAAGATTCCTGGTGCCGTCTTTATGCCAAAAGGCAGTCTATTGTACTGGTACAATCCCCTATGCGTGTTTATCACTACCATTTTCTTCGCTTCGTCTGACAACTCAATCTGCAGATAGGCGTCTGACAGTTCTATCTGCGAAAACACCGTGCCTCCATTAAGGGATGCGAACATATCCTCCGGCAATGGCAACGGATAATCGTATGACTCCAACGCTTTGTTAAGTCCAGTTGAGAAGTCAGCGCACACCCATAACTTTTCATTCGCCTTTCTGACGCATACGATGGGAGCTGCCCAATCACTATGTGTCCCGGGCTTATAACGTTTAGTTCCAATAGTCTATCCAACTCCTTTTCGACAGCTTCGACCGCAGCATGGGGGATAGGCTTACAAGCCTTGAACACTGGGCGAAGGTTTTCGTCAACTCTCATGTGTGCCTTCTCCTTCGTGCATAAACCCAGACCTTCTTTGCAGACCTCCGGGAAGGCTTCTTTCATCTTCTGAGCGATGTCATTGGTTCGCTCTGTCTTCACTTCAGCAACCATTCTGATCAAGTGATAGGACATATCTTCGTTCTTCTGGATCCACTCAAGTCCTAGCGGTGAGTTGTGAGGTGTCACGTATGCGTAGCCTTCGCTTTTAGATCCTTTGATTTCGTACTCACACCATAACTTTCCATGCACTTTCATGGAGCCTCCACTAGCATTCTTGACAACCACGTTCGTGTTCTCCAGTCGAGGAGCACCTATGCTTCTCCAAGTTGATTCGTTCAGAAGTGTGTTGTTTGATCCGGTATCTCAGAGGAAACTAACTAGATGATTATTCACTTTTGCTTCGACATACATGCGTGTAGAGTTGACTTCCATTATCGCGTTCGCAATCTTCGCTACGCTGTGCACATGACGTTTTGATTTCGTCCAACTTCTGTTCTTACTGGTGTCGCTGCTTCTGTGGATTCTTCGTTTTGAATGCTGCTGAGTAAGCATTCTCTCCGCTATTTGTTCGCAAAACTTCTCCTTATGACCTGTCTTCTTGCATTTCTTGCAAAACCACAGCTTAGCTTTGCAATCTCTGGAAAAATGTTCACCACCGCAGTTCCAGCACTCCAGTTTTTTCGGCACTTCCTTGCTTGTTGCTTCGACGGCTTTAAAGCACCCAGCTACAGTCTCACTATCCTTCTTGAGACTTAGGAAGTTTTCACATTCCAGGTACAACTCCTGCAGCGACATCTTTCGACCAGCCTTGTACTCCTTGTCCAGTACAGCAATGAGTCGCTGCCTGATTTCGACTTCTTTCTGGTTCTTTAATCCAAATATCCACAGCAGGCATTTGATCCCATCGCTGTCGAGCTCATGGATCTTCGCCTTTTCGCACAGTTCGTTCACTCGACCGGTGTACATGAGGTAATCTTCGGAATCCGCCTTCTCCAGCTTCAAACACTGGTACCTCATGGTAAATTCGAAGATCTTCACGTCGAACAGTTGCTTCAATGTTTCGACCGTTTCTTCGAATTTGATGACGGTTACTTCTTTCGGTAGCACATGCCTCTGATATTTTTCGAAACAATCTTTGTCCAGTTTTTCGCACAGCAGTCTCCCCTGGCGCTCTCTGTGAGCTGCTTCGCGTCTTCGACAAAGACTTCCTTGTACCGAGCGTACCATCTGCTGAAGCACATATCCGCCTCGGGGTCGAAGTAGAAATTTTCGATCCTGTTGCTGAGCGCGGACATCACATTCGGAATTTCGATTGAGGTGTTGCTTCGTTCAGTACCAGTAATGTGCTTCAATATCTCCAACAGCTCTCTTCTTTCTTCCTTCATTAGTTCTCTGAGATTTCGCTGGTCTTCTTTGAACTCCTTCAGCATGATCAGCATCTCTTCTGATCCCATCTTCGCCATTTTGGTCGACTACTTCTGCTGCCGGGGGATTCGACTGCTCTCTGCCTTCTTCGACTCCACGTGTCTTCGTCCTGATCGCCACTGCTGTGTCCTCCACGGCGGACACTTCGAGTTTTCGTCCTGAGGCAGCACACGAGAAAAGCCAATATTTATTAGAAAATAATAGAGAACAGTAAAATAAAAGAGGCGATGAGTGAACAGTCGAACTGATTAAGGCTAACACGAGCGCCTTTTATAGCGCTCATTTTCCGCGCACTGAGGTCGCAAGCGCCTCAGCGAGGGCAGATCATACGAGAAAACAACTGATCAGAAACTAACACAACAATTAGGCTCCCTGTGAAAATGACATGAAAGGTTTTACTGGTGGATACAACTATAAATGTCTACATGGAACAGGTAAAAGTGAGTTTTAAAAAAACGCCAGGAATTTGCACATCAACAGAAATCGAGCCCTTTTTGGCTGCCTCTGAGAATTCTACCCACTAATCACTCTACACTTCACAGCCATGTTTGCAGTAGCCATGCGTGCAGACATGTAAGCCCCAAAAAGGGGTGGGGTGGAATTTGCTTTAGATTAGCGCTTCGCACTTACTGAATGCTATTTGGTACTAAACCCTCCAAGTTTGAGTATTCTATCTTTGGGTGTATAAACCGTAGGGGATTTTTTTCTTGAACCAGCCCAAGCGCGCCAAAAAACTTCGCAACCAAAAGATACTATATACTGTGCTGCATATTCCCTAAGAATCGTGCGGCATTATGATCGCTTTCCGAAAACATAGCGAAGCGAGTAGCTCGCTCTAAAAAATTTGAAAAAGGTGCGGCTTATACAGGGTGTCCCAAAAAATGTGAACACTGTTTGATCATTGATAACTCCATTGCTTTCATGTTTTTCGCCGAGCTTGATGCACCGTTCTATAGAGCGAGGTACTTAGATCCCTAGTATGGAGCGAATCATCGATCGCTCTTCATCACTGTAGGATGGTACGAAATTCCAGCATGTGGATACATTGAAATTTGCCATTTGATAAAATTTTTTGAAAAAAATGTGAAAAATCGTGTACTAGGGTTTTCGCATGCGCTGATTCCACTACACAAAGTTTTACAAATGCTTCTAGTTTTTTTTGACAGTGTAATCACATTTCTGGCAAATGCTGGAAATTCAGTCATCACGGTTTACCTGGGATAGCTTGGAAGGAAACATCGCAGTAAAGTGGGAATTTCATATTCGAAATCAACGGCCTCCATTGAAATAGTATAAGAGTTTTTACTTGTTTAATTTTGTTCCGAGGGAGAATACGGCCTCCAATCGCCTAAAATTTTCGTCGAAGTTCCTACCGTAATCCTACAGTAATGAAGAACGATAAATGATTCCCTCCATACTAGGGATCTAAGTTGAACCAATTGAACCATCTATAGAATGGTGCCTCAAGCTCGGCCAAAGACATGAAAGCAAGGGAGTTATTAATGATCAAACAGTCACATTTTTGGTACACCCTGTACACCTGGAAATCGGGTGCGTATCACATTCCAACTGGTCAATTTGGCAACTCATGATTCCTATCCATATACTATTAGGTTGGCTAATAAATAAGTTCGGTTTGATGTGCTATTTCGAAATTTTATAACAATTCAACTAGCAGATTTTTAGCAGAGATTTTTTTGCGAATAGATAGCTTCAGCCCTCTACTATTATATATTAAGTACTCACAATTTTCCTTTATCAATAATTAGCAATTATGCCTTTATATGGCTAGCCTTTTAGAAATTTCGTTTTTTGAATTTCTAAGTTTCGTTCTCAGCCTATAGTGAGTGCACAGACGAGTAATTTGGTAATTAAATATGCACAACCTTTGGCTACATGGCGAACCACAATGGAGATTGTGATCTGTTGTTGGTGAAATTTCCCAGCCAAATATGTGAGAATTTCCAGGCATTTGCGCACAGGAGTCAGTTTTTGGGCAATCCAGACCGATTGTGTTGGGCTATCTATGGACGTGCAAACTGTTGGAAATTTCAAAAATTGTCGCGTGGATGCCAATTGTGCTACTCATACCCAACTTCACCTCATTTTTCGGGGCGTGATTTTTCGGAAATTCGATGAAAAAATCTGACTATTTCACTTTCCTGCACAAATTCGTTGTCGAAATGACGACTGGCACTCAAGCACGGTTGACTATCCGATTCTTCCTAATTTGCTCTTTTTAATGCTATCAAACACTCTTACATAGATTGATTTCTAAAATTTCTACAGACCGTTGAAAACGACCGAACTTATTTTTTAGCCAACCTAATAAAATCTAAGTTCGCGGTAGCAATAGCAAATGCACACATTGCTATTGCTACTAAATGCTGCAGATATCAGTGAGTAAAATTCTTGAATTTGCTTTACTTTCGTCTTTTTGTTCGAAATTGCATATTTGGCCAGCAATTGCATTCTGAAATTATCTCAAATTCGTCCTACTCCACTCTGCATAGATGAATAGCAGGCCTTTTGCTTTGGAACTGAAGGCCATATCATATTGCAAGCACTGCATCACTCTTTAATCAGTACTTTGAATAACATAGATTCTCCAATCATTCTTTATTTCTCAAGCGATATTTACACTCATCAGACATTCGGAATAGTTTCGCTACATCTAAGTGGGCCTTAGGTCAGTGCATTACCCATACGTCCATCGTTTATCTCCCTGAAACCAGGGACAAGCTGGTATCATGTTATTGTTCGACGTGTTAGAGTTTTATTTTTTGTTCTTCGGTGCACCTGAGTGTGTTAGTAAAATAAAATAAAATAAAACAAAATAATACTCACCAAAATTACGGCCTTACTCAAATTTCGCCATAATGGCTTCATTAACATTTTTGATTCATATATTGCCGTGTTCCCTAGAAAGTTCTTGCCTAGAGCAGTAGAGTTTCAGTCATGTGCAAAACCTATAATTGAATAATTGAATAAATTTACAATATTTAAAAAAATGAAAACTGTTTGTCGAAGAATACAGAGCATTCCATTACGGTTGCATTATCGAACGTTCGGAATGGCCGATATTGCTTGGCGCACGCGAAGCGCCGCAAACATAATGAGACGCGGCTTGTATTTATATTACGCTACACGCTCGTCGCGTGTCGTGCCAACGACGGCCATTCAGTGCGGTCAAAGACTCAGTGTAAAGCTCTGTGTACTGTAAACAGGCAGCATATTGCGCTAATGTTTGTCACCATTCTATCTAGACTGCTCAGATTTTTCTTTACTTACCAACGCTTGTGTGAAGATGTGCGTCACCAAAAATCGCATAGTTTTCGTGTAAGAATAAGAGTAGCTCAAAGCTCATTTGTTTCGCTTTGGGTCTGAATTTTGTCGCGGGCGGCGCATAATCAAGCAGTGAGTGTAGCCCCGCCGCGAGAACGAATCGCGAAATTTTTAAGTTTGCCCGTAGTCTGCAAATTTGTAAATGTAACTTGTTTTCGCTTGTAACTACTTGGAAAATTTTCCAAAATTTCCCGAAAACTTGAATTAAATTTGAAAAAAGATTTCGGGAGCGGGGCTGAAAAATATTACGGATATCATGCCCTTCAAGACTATATATCGTCGATTCATTGACCGCACGGATTGCTCCAAGCTGCGGACCACGCGCGGAGCGGTTGAAATGTTGCGTAAGACGATTTATACCATGGGACCTTGTATTGGGACAAGCGTTTTATCTCGCGGCAGGTGCTCTGCAGTGATATCCAGTCCGTGCGATCAACGAAACGACTATACTTCTCAACCGGAAAGGCCACTTTAAAGGCAGCATTCGAGCAAAATTCCTTTTTTGAAGCATTCTTTTTCTTTTCGACTTCTGCATATTATGGGCTTTTTCGCCACATGATACAGACTCGATCATCAAACCGGGTAAAAGAATGACTGTATGTAAAACCATTTATCCAGTCTTAAAAGGAACCTTGGACGACTTTGTATGAGAAGAAAACTTTGTTGGAACAATCAGAATAATGCCAGAGCAACAGCAAACCTTTAGGATTAGCCCCTGCCTTGCAATTCTTTGCTTCAACCCGATTTTGTAGAAGCATTTTATACGGAGCAGCGTGTCCGTTTCGCTGGAGGCTTTGCGAGAGCACAGCGCTCGCAATTTACCATAAATCGAGGAGACTAAAGGCGCTGATATGGTTTCTTAGGACAATATGTTTCTTAGGACAAAATAACGATCCTGTAGGAGCGAGCCGTTGCGGGGTGAACGCCCGCCAGTCCATCTCTTTCTAAGCTGGGATGAAACTTACTGTGAACGTGACTGCGCTTAATAGCACTAACGACATGCAAGGGTCCGTGGGGTGTATGAGGCTCACGACTAAAAGGATGAAGGGCCGAAGCGATTGGAAATAGATGCCGTGCTTCGAGCAGACAGGCCCGCCAAATCTATGCGGATTTTTTTTTGATTTATGCAATGACTGAGATGTTTTGAAAGCGTTAATATTAGCTAATCTAACTTGGACTACAGGCTTGTGTACATGTAGGGTGTTTTCAAACCTTGGATACAATTTTTGCTTCCTCCTTTCCATGACTAGAAATTTGTTGAATCTTGTAAGAAACTGTCTACAAGGAAAGCTACCTAACTTAGCTTGGCCTTTTGGCGAGGGACATATATAGTCTGAATCAGCTTCAAAGGCTGATTGTAAATAAGCTATTCCTAGCTGCCACGCACCATTCCGAAGCGATTATGGGCTTTTTCCTGCGCAAAATTGGCATGCTCATCGACTCACGGGCATCGCGTCATCATCATTTTAGTGCTAATATACCTGCGCTAAGCTTTTTTTGATGAGAAAAGATTGGATTTGTACTATTTCGATACCTCAGCCCTTTTTTTTGCAGATTCTTATCTAGAGGCAGTCTTCTCATGTTCAGTAGTATGTCAATTTTGCGTAGAAAAAAGCCCATAAATCGCTTTGGAATGGTGCGTGGTCTTTACAAGTTGAATCCTTCAGAGTCGTGCAGCCACGCTAATAGCGCAGGATATCATCAGTGCAGACAAGGTCGAGGAGAAAGTGGAATGTCCCCTTACTACTTTTAAGAGATATGTTCAAAATCAGTGTGAGTAAACAGAAATTTGCAAGGGTAAAATGGACTAGCCTGTCACGTCCAAATGGAGCAAACAAACAGTAGTTAAGGGCTACCTCGGGTTTTGAGGAGTAGAAAGATTCTGGTGTTTAACGGGAGCTTAGGTGAGTGGCATTACGGAATGCCACTGCCACTTTTAATAATGAGATGAATGTAATGGAAATGTATTAGCAGGTGGAGACAGAGAATCAAAAATTGTTTTGTCAAAAACTTCAACAGCTAAAGACTTTGTGGGTTGAAGATTGCGACTAGAAAACTAAAGGCTTTTGTTTCCGCATAAGCTATCATTTGTTTTGATGGACGTTCAAAATTCGACGTTTGCCGATTGGAAAGACTCAATCGTATGTATCGATTGCCTAAGAAATAGCTCTGCAAGCGCAAGCTTTTAGTGGACAGGCGAGCAATCAATTAAGTTCTTCGTTTCTTCCTAAGCTCTGACCTTCTGAAGAAAAGTAAGATTCGGTCTGTTCATTCAAAACTTAAATTTTTCACGATTGATGAATAGCACATTAATGGGTCTCAAAGTATCTCATTTATTCTGAGACAGACAAGTACGCTTTGCACTAACCTGATTCATTCTTAAGCGTAGCATATCAACATCAGTAATCAACGTATTTTTGTTTTCCTTGGAAATTAGACGATGTTTCAACAAACTCCCAATTGAATTAATCGTGTAGAGATGCAGTCTTTCACGAGCCGTTATGGAGGAGCTTTGCTTAATCACGTCCATCTTTTCATCTCCGTGACTCCATTCGAATGAATTATCCTATCATGACTTGCAATAAGCACTAAGGGCCTGTCTGTTATCTGTCTATATGTCTGCCTGTCACGAACGTACAATACCACCCGTAATTTGTGAAAAAAAATGGCGGCGGCACTTAACTTACGCGGCGCCGCCATTTTTTTTCACAAATTACGGGTGGTATTGTATAGCGAGGTGCAGCCGGCGATTTGAGCTAGAATTTTTGTTGTAGCACCCTATCAGCACGTAGGTAAACTGTGCAGAAGCACAAGCTGATCCAATGAGTGGAGCCATTGAAAACTGTGCGTAAACGGATCCACGCAATTTCTGGCCCGCCAAAATGGGTAAATAAATGGATTTTTCGCAAAGTCGTGATTCGTTCAACAAGTAAATCCGAAAAACCTTGATTTCAGCTCAAATAAGCAAAAACTTTAGTTTTATGCAGAATTGTAGTCAAAAATGTGTAACCGCGCAAATTGTCAATTGGCTAAGGTTTTACTCTAAAATTTGAACGGATATTTGAATAGATATGTAGTCCAAGGTGGTTTTATCCTTATGACGACTATAAAACCAAAAGAAAATTCAGTAACCCATTCAAAATCGCATTTGTTCTTCTGGGTAAAAATTTTTCTCCCAAAATTACCGATCTTACATGGAAAAGCTTTACTAAACGACTGTTTACAGTTTATTCGTGATGATCGGCATCAAGCAGTGAGTATCAAAGTGATGATGCGAGAATGAGGAGGATAGATAGTAGAACCAGTGCGAACTTCTGTGAAGCAATGCATTGGTAACAAATAATTTTTTTCTTACAAATGAACAGGCTCATTCGGAAAAGAAAGCTTTGGGTTTAGAGACTGCTAGTATTTACTAATGTGTTCTTCCTATCACTTTTTCATTATTAAGGACATAAGTGGAACAACAACATGTTAAGCTAGTATCCCCCTTCAAAAACACGGATTCCAAGAAAATCGACTTCGCGATAGTTCGAAAATGCCGCATCACATTACGCAATTCCACTTGGATTTGCTTGCCAGATGCCATCAAAGCACAATTTACTGATGTGATGTGTATCGCGACTAAGGCCCGTATGCACTAACATTTCTGCGGCGAGGGGAGCGGCGTCCCCCGTTATGAAGGGACCGCGTGCGGACGCCGCTGCGGCTTTTTCATCATTGGGGACGCCGCTCCCCTCGTCGCAGGGATGTTAGTGCATGCGGCCCTTACAAGCGCAATTTCTCCTGCATCATCTCATGCACTTTGTTTCCTATGACTTGCGTTATCTAACAAACTAATCATTACAGACGCACCGCATAATGAAGAAAGAAAACAAATGGCATGCTCAGACAATCGCAGGGGGCAGGCGGTCCGCAAACTCGCGTTTTTCTGCAGGCGCTCAGCAGAATTTTGGGGCGTGGCCAAACCTTTAGCGGGCGGCACTTCCTTTACTGTCTAATGTTCTGCCAGCGGGCAGCAACAAAGAATTTTCTGCAGGCGCTCGGCAAATAATTTCTTTCAGCGAGCGCTGGTCAAATTTTCATCTGGCGCTGGACGGTTTTTAAGCAGCTTCGGGTGTACGCCGAGCAAAGGTGAGGCTCTACATGGCAGAGGAGTCATCGATGGTTTAATTACTCAAGTTTGAGGTACTTTCTCTCAGCGGAAAGTACCTGGGGGCTGCGCGGTCCTCCACAAAGGACCGTGCGGCCCCCGAAAATTTTGCATATTCTCGCGGAAAGTCCGCGAGAATGCGGCCACTGCGCCGCAACTAATCTGTAAGAAAACCGCAATTGTTCTTAAAGCATTCGTTCAAAATTCCGCTAAAATTCTTCCAAATATCTGCAAGCGGACCGCAAGAAATCAGCGAACTATTTTTCCGGTGCCCGCCGAGCGGTTGGATCACTCATTTTCCTTTATTCTTTTATTTCTTTTTACCAGCCTTTCGCTTATCTATCGAGTGCGCATAGCTTCTTAAATTGCTTCAGTAGTGCGCCTAGGAAATCTGCCTAATGTAGTGCTTATGTATTTCCTTGGTTTGCTTTTGTGCAATAAATGCCCGGTTTAATTACCCAAGTTTGAGGTAATCGCCAATAAACTGCTCGCTTGCTTGGTTTTTGTTTTGGCCTGTACGAGGGTCTCTAAACCACCGAAAATGTGCAGGTCTAGGCACAGGGTTTGGACTGGCCCTTGGAAAAATTACACGTATCATTTAGTGGGGTACCGAGGGGAGCCCCCACCCGAGACGGGTCGCCAAATTTTTGAAAGTAGCTTATATGGGTTATAAAATATTGCAAATGACTTGTCTAAAAAATTGAAATAATATTTGAAAATTTTTAAAAAATCAGTTTAGCCTTATAAAAGATTTTTTCGGAGTTCTGAGCAAGCGAAAATTTTGGTGAGCATACCAAAAAAATTTTCGGAGTGCGTGGCTGGCGCCACGCACCTTCATCTGAAAAGATTTTTTGTCCCCCTCCCCCGGAGCTGGAATCCTTGGTACGCCACTGGTATCACCTGTATTGTGTACTCGAAAAATCGCGCATCGTGCAAATTGGAGTTTTGCGAGTGGAAAAGTATTTACAGAGTTCTTCTGGGCCCGTAGTAAACCCCCGAACTATGACAACTGAACGAGATTCTGTAGTGCAATGTCAGTGCGCGCCGTCGACGTGTCGCCATCTAAGATCGACCGCCAGTAGAACGTAAAGGTGTGCGCTGTTTCCGATTTCGTGATAACGGCGCATACTGATGCTGTCCTAACAAGAAGCATGGGTAACGCAGCGCCAGGACTGAATAACTCTGTGTTTGGCAGAATGATTTGGGAGAGCGTACAGGTCCCGTGAGCCAATGTTTTGCAAGCTGCTCGCTACTAGATGAGTTTTTGTGTATATAAACATAAATAGGTAAGTTTCTGGCAGTAGAGGAAAAACAGTCACGTAAACATAAATTATTGAAAATACACAAAAATTGGAAATGTCGTCAAATATCATTGGCGCAAATTTGTGTTATTCTATCAGCCAAATGAATAGCAAACCAGTGAAACTATGTATTTTTTAGTTATGTAAAATTTTTGAGGCGAGAAAAATGAGGCGATTTTGGCAGGAAGAAGAAATCGACGCTCAAGTTGGTTGCAGTGTGAGAGCAAAGAGAAAATAGCTTGAGCACAAGAAGAGACGACTAAATAGGACTCTAATATAATCCGTAATCGAAATAACCTCATCTTTCCTTATTTATATACACAGTGGTGCAGAAATACTCAAAAAAATAAGAATAGCCGCTTGCCACTTGCACATTTGGGCGCTTATCGGCTGTTGATTTTGATTGCATTTGACAGTTGAACCTAGTGATGTGTGCCTACGTCCTTGCGCACGCGACGAACCCGGCGTACTCTCTCCTAGTCGGTTGCATCTCCCTGCTTCTCCACGCCTGGCCGACTATTTTTCTTTGTCTGTCCCGCAAGTGAGGACTTCATGACGTCCTCTCCTATGCGCACGACGACGAGCACTTCCTACTGTCATGACGTCCATCGTTCTCACCCGGCGGCCGTAACAAGAGATAGCCGCCAAATAATCGCGGCCGAAGCGATAGTTTATTCTTCCGCCACGACCAACATTTCCGGTGCGGAATACCATATATAGCGGTGGTCTTTCGGTACTCTCATCTTCTGTCCTGACATTTTTATAGTAGGAAAGCTGGGCGAAGGTTGAGAACTAGCCGGATTAGGGGAGGTGTTTGATGGCTTGGAGTCACGGATAACGTTTTGAACCACTTTCAGGCCTCTGAGGAAGACGAAGGCGTCGAAACGTTAGGCCGTGGATTGCATAATAAAGACCATCTAAAAACCTGTGTAGCTCAGAACACTTGAAGAACCTTACAAATTAGTTTTTGAACCGTCAATTCCCTCCTCCCCGTTCGTTACAGCGCTTCAAAAGTTTTGCATGGCGCTGCAATCACGCTCCAAGCGCGCGGTAATGCGCCCGGACACAGCATGCCGCCAACTTGGAGAAAAACTTTCATTTGTCGCATAATCATTGTTGTTTGTGTCTTTTGCTCTATTCCTATTTGTTATTTACGTTTGTCATTCATGAGCCTACCAGAGACGTGTCGCATTTTTGCGGGAAAAAAATAGAAACTTTGTTTCCAAAAAACTGCCAAAGCCACCTGCGAGTCCTGGTGTGGAGCTTATAATCACGTTTTAGGCAAATTTTCAACAAGAAAAACAGATACTATTCTTCATCAAAGGCACTGGATCAGCAGAATCCTTCTCTTGATTTTGGTGGTGTTAGGCAGTAGACCCCCAAGCACACTAGAGCCCAAGCCCCGCTTGCCGCTTCATGCGTTGAGTTCTATAACGCGCTTCAAACTTTCACCAATGACGCCCATTCAAGAATTGGGCGGGGCCGGTGGAGTTTTGAAGCGCATTTTTCAGAAATTTACTCATAAATTTGCAGGTGGGGTTTGGGCTACAGTTTACTTAGAGGGACTACTACTTGAATTCACTGAAATCCAAGAAAAATCCGTTTTGCCGGTCCACTGCCTTTGAACTTACAAGGCATTGTGGAGGTTCGGTTGGTAGAGATTATTATGATTTTTTGTCAAGAGAGGAGAAGCAAACCGTGGCAAAAGCGACTGCGCAATCTTCAAAAACAGTGCACGATCTTTCGCAATGCCAGATAGTCCAGAGCTTTCTTTGGCACTTTTGCACTCTGTCACTTTGGAAGAAATCCAATCAAAGTTGAGAACTTTGATTTTTCGACTCGGAGGGGACGCTTGCAGCAAAGTTGCAACACTGAGAGAATAGATATTTCATGAGCAGCAGATTTGATATCCGCTTGAAGCATACGGATTTTCAATCTTTTTTGCGGTTCTGAGACGCAGCATAAAAGACTGAAGCTGTGTATTGCATAAAAGTTATATTTAATGGACTATCATCCAAAATTAAGAATTGAAGCTCGACAAAACTTCGCCGTTTAGTTCTTTGTTTTTTTGGAGCCTTGTCGCCATGAGGAACCCATATTTGGGCCTTCAAGAGCATGGAAATGGCGGAAATGAGTTTTTTTTCGATGTTTTCCAAGTCCGTATTCAGTGAAAATAGGGCGTGGGTCTTCCGCACCCTACTTACCTTGTTTCGGACTCCGCCCACTCTTACCCTCGATATTAGCCATATGTCTTCCCTCAACATGACGTGGATTACGCGGATTGGTGAAGCGCCGTCTCGCTTCGAGCTTGCGTCTTGCGGGCACCTCGCGTAGACGTGACGCAGGCCTTTCCACGTTGTTCTTGTTGCCGCAAGACGCAAGCTCGAAGCAAGACGGCGCTTCACCAATCCGCGTATTCCACGTCATGTTGAGGGAAGACATATGGCTAATATCGAAGGTAAGTGGGCGGAATCAAACAAGGTAGGTTGGGAGCGGAAGACCTTTGCCCTAATTTCACTGAATGCGGACTTGGAAAACATCGAAAAAAAAACTCATTTTCGCCATTTCCATACTCTTGAAAGCCCAGATATGGGTTCCTCATTGCGAGAAGGCTCCAAAAAGATAGAGAACTGAACGGCGAAATTTTGTCGAGACAAAGGCTTTAACTCTTAATTTTGATAATAGTCTGTTGAAGATAACCTTTACGCAATACATTCAGTCTTTTTTGCTGCGTCAGAGCCGCAGGAAAAAATTGAAATTTGTATGCCTCAAGCAAATATCCAAATCTGGTGCTCATGAAATATTTATTCTCTCACTACTGCTTTGCTGCAAGCGTCCTCACCGAGTTGAAAAATTAACACGTTCCGTACCGCGAAATCGCGCGCGGCGAAAAAAGGGTACTTTCAGCCGTTAGCCAACAAAGGGACCTCAATTCGTACACTGTGTGCTACATCTGTAACCAGCATGTCAGAGATGATTCATACCCAGAGTTTTGAGTGAATTCGAATTGTTTGAATTTTGTCACCTGAGAAGGACTTCTGTGCTTTCCTGAAAGATAGGAACAAGAACTCAATTTCTAAGTGTATCCAAAAGTATCTATGTTGTACACGATACACATCATTATTGGAACTACGTTTTTTCTCTTTGAATGCGAAGCAAGGAAAAGTTGCGACGTCGCACGCGTCGTTCGCTTTACCGCACTTCGTTGCAACTGTTGTTCGAATTGTCTTCATATCTTAAACAAATATCGGCGGCACAGCCTCACAGAGTCATTTGAAAAGGAGGAGCTTATGCCTTTGATTTGATAACCTTGGACAAAAAGAAAACCTCCTGCAAACACTAAAAAGATCCTTGAAAGGCGCGTGCTGCACCATGTGCAGCACCGGTCCGAAACGTGTTAAAGTTCTCCACTTTGACTAGATTTCTTCCAAAATGGAAAAGAAGTGCAAAAGTGCCGAAGAAAGAAGAAAGCTCTGGGCTATTTAGATAGCGGAGGATCGTGCACTGTAAGAAGATTGCGCAGTCGATTTTGCCACGGTTTGCTTCTCCTCCAGTAACAAAAAATCATAATGATTTCAACCAACCAACTTCCACAATGCCTTGCAAGTTTAAAGGCAGTGGGTCGGCAAGTCGAACCCTTTTGGTGGATTCAAGTAGTAGACCCCTCAAGTACACTGTAGCTCATACTCCACCTACAAATTCATGTGCCAATTTCTGTTCCACCAGGTCCCGCCCACTTCCCTTGAATGGGCGCCGTTGGTGGAAGTTTGAAGCGCGTTTTCAGGAGTCAGCCCATAAATTAAAGGATGGGGTAAACTACGGTTAGGTGGGAGAAAGCTCCATTTTGCCTTTAAGAAATGCAACTTTAGGTGCAGATGTGGAAGTTGAGGGGCGCCTTCGAGCGCCCTTCCAAGCGCCGTGAGGGGTTGATGGACACGGCATTGCCGTGAGAGGTCAAGCCGGGAACGGAGTCGCGAGGGACGCAGTGGTGTGTGTGTGTGTGGAAATTCACTCACTTCGTGTCTCAGCCAGTCGACACCCCGCGTTTTTCGGTTCTGTGCCTTTTTTGAGTATCTCCTGATCGATCCTCACTTAATCTTTTTTTGTGGTGCTTTCGTGTTTTATTGGTGTTTTTTTCCTCTGTCACCTTATTTGTCGTGCTGTCTGGCAATAAACGTAGGCCGGAGCTGTGTTT